>LYNE01005688.1:0-10390 GCA_001662545.1 Rosa x damascena
ACAGTTTGACAGAAGTGGAAACTGTGTGACCTGTGAAAATGAATTAATTAATTTTGAGAAAACATTCACCTGCAATAATCAATTGGATTTTGTGAGGAACTTGTTGAGTGTACCTTGTGAAGCAAATATTTGCTTCCCTTCACTTGAATTATGAGATCACTTGAAACTTCAAAGGAACTTGTTTAGTAAAAACCTTCTATTCATTAATGATACAGCGAAAAAAATAGTTCTATTGAAGGATATCGACATAGTGTGCCTCTACAAACTAGGGTTTAGGATTGTAATAGGAAAGTGTTATAGGTATTCAATTGTATTCGGATTCTCTTACTTTTTGTATACCTTGTAACTCCCTATATAAGGGCTCCTATTATCAATAATAAACACATAATTCCATTCTCCTACAACACGTTATCAGCACGAGTTCTATCCCTAGCCCAAAAGAAAAAAAAAAACCTAAAACTATCTCTCACAAAACCAGCCGCAGCCCACTGCAGCCCCTGCTGCCCGCACTGCCCCTTGCAGCAAGTCCGCCTCCTGCAGCCTGCAGCCCTCCTGCTGCGCACCTGCCTGCAACCATCCATCAACCTCCCTGCAGCCCGCGCTGCACACCAGCCCGCAGCCCAGCCCCTACTGCTAGCCCTGCAGTTCCGCGCACCAGCCTCCTACCGCAGCCCCTGCTGCCCCTGCCATCTGCCCTCCTGCTCTGCAGTTGCTGCATCCTTCCAACGCCCACACCTGCCTGCGCCCCTGCCCAGTTCGCTCGCTTGCTACCTGCAGCCGCGCACGCTCCAGCCACCCACCTGCAGATTAGGAGAGGAAGAACAAAGGAAAGAAAGAAGAAGAAGAACAGAGGAAAGAAAGAAGAAGAAAAAAGAGAAGGGACCCGGCCAGGAAAAAAAAAAAAAAAAGGGAAGGGACCCGGCCCAAAAAAAAAGGAAAAAGAAAGGAAAAAAAAATAAAAAGAGAGGAAAGCCCAAAGAACAGACAGCCCAGAGAACAAAAAAAAAAATGCCTGCTCCAACACGCGCGTGTCCTCAAGTCAAGAACAATCACGTAAGTTTTTATAATTAAGGTTGCCGCTTTCTTGTATTTAAATTCATTTTATTTTCTGCAAATATTGGAATATATGTTGCCAAATGATTTTGATATTTAACAAAGCAGAATTGTGGGGATTCACGCTTAACGAACTAAAGTGTTCGTATGAACTAAGAGTGTACATAATTAAACGAACTAAGAGTGTTCGTGTGAACTAAGAGCGTTCACAATGCTTGGACTAAGAGCATCCGTAAGCATCAATTTAAGACCATATTAAAACATTATTGTTTGGTCTAATCTAAAAGAGATTCTTGGAAATTGATTTCTTGGTAGCATGGCTCGGAAATCTCATTATTTTAGTTTTCGTGGAAGTTTAACTCCGAAACTAATATATTTTTTCTTCTTATTTTCAGGATGTCTAATGAACCTAGACTCGACTTTCCCATGCTTGACTCAACAGGCTCGGATTACCACAGTTGGGTAACCGATGTTGAGAATCATCTCACTTCCAAGGGAATATTACCCATAATCCAGGCACCTAACCCGGATCTTGTGTTCATCCGAACATCTACAAAGCATGCTCAAGCAGTTATCTTGATGCGACGCCATATGGATAAGGCACTCAAATTGGAGTATATGTCGATCAAGGATGCAAGAGAGCTATGGGTAGCGCTAGAAGAGCGCTTTGGCAATGTCCAAGATTCCCTCCTCCCTGACTTGAAGGTTCAATGGAACAATCTGCGCTTTGCTAACTTCAAGTCTGTTGTTGAATATAATTCAGAGGCTCTTCGCTTACAATCCATGTTGAGATTCTGTGGACAACCTGTCACAGAGCAAGAGCTAATTGAGAAGACTCTCTCCACCTTCCCCGTTTCAGCCATTGTGGTATCAAAGCAATATCGTACTGAAGTCAATGCTGGACGGATCACGAGGTTTCATCAGCTTATCAATATTTGTACCTACACGTACATTTACAAGCATAATTAGCTATAATGAGCCACCCTCATTGTACCGCCAGAGGTATCGAATCTCACCAAGTGGGTGACCTGCGAAGACACAGCCAGGCGGGCTACCGCCCTAGCCCGGGATTGCCCCCAGGTCACAGCTAACGCGCCGCCACGCGCCCTGTCAAGTTAGCGTCAGAAGCTCCAGACGCTGGATATCGAAGCACATCAGTCCCACATCGAAAACAAGAAGAAGATTAACCTTCTTCTCACCTATAAAAGGTTCTCTCCTCTCTCCTCATTAATTACGCATTTACTACTCATTTATTACTATGCCGCCTGTATACAGTGACTGACTTAGACATCGGAGAAGTGAAGACCGCCCAACGCGGTCTCCCTCTGACGCCCTGTCTCTCGTGTTTCAGCAAGCGAAAGTTATCAAGTCCTCGGAGTAGCGGTCCGGCTATCGAACCAGCGTCAAACGAAGAATCGGCTACCGCCGGACTTTGAGCATTAACATTGGCGCCGTCTGTGGGAACCCTTGAACAAAAGGTCATCCCGCCATAATCACCATGACTAACGATAGCAGGGGAAACGCTGAAGAGCAGGCAGAGCAGTCCGCCATTCCCCCACCCACCAACCCAGCGGTAGGCATCAACCGCGCGTTGTTCACCACCCCAGTCAACCCCGGCGGTGAGACAAACCCAAGCAACAGCTGCCCCCCGGGCCAAGACCTTGCCTCTCTATATGAGTTGGCACTGGCGGATCTTCACAAAGCAAACAGAGAGCGCGAGCAAGAACAAAAAGAAAAGGCGGAGGCCCAAAAGCAGGTGGCCACGCTCGTATCACGGTTTGACGAGCTAAAGAGAACGCTGGAAGCAACCGCCAACCCGGCGCGAAGCGAGCAGTCATGGGGAACCGGGCACAGCCAACCTGGTACCAGAGCATTGATACCAGCACCAGTCGTACACATGCAGGTCCCGCTGCGCCCACCAGAGCTAGTGGGAATTGGGCTGCCCCCTGTGCCCCAACCAATGCTGGAACAGGAGGCAGAGTCATCACCGCACTCCCATCGCTCGAAGCCTAGGGCAAGAACCGAGGGCAACCCACCCTCTTCCTGGCGGGGATCAGTTCAACGGGATACCCGGCTGAGTCTCGCCGGTGACGCAACCGCTCAGATACTGGAGCGGATGCAACAGTTGGAGCAAAGATTGATCCGAGCGGAGTCAGGCACCCCGGCGCCAATTTCAAATCCACTTTTCGCGTCCAAGCCAGGACCATTCACTGCTACTATTCTACAGGCTGTCAGACCGGCATAGGCAAAGACTCCAAAAATGTCACATTATAGCGGTAAGACTGATCCCTTCGTCCATATGGACACATTCAAGAAGGTCACCAACAACAAAGAATTCGATGATGCCACCCTGTGCCACTTATTCAGTGAAACCCTGGACAATGAGGCAATGAACTGGTTCTTCGAGTGTCCGCCAGGCTCCATCGCCTCATTTCAAGCGTTGTCACACGCTTTCCTTTCTCGGTTCATCCTACTATCCGCTGGACACCACAATACAAGCCAACTGTTCAACGTCAAGCAGGGTATGGAAGAAACACTGAAGGCGTTCGTCACAAGGTGGCGAGCGGCAGCATCTTAATGCCATGATCTTGATAAAACAATGGCTTCGGCGGCCTTTAAGCAGGGACTCCTCAAAGGGCCATTCCTCTATCACCTCAACTACAATCACCCAAATGAGGTATACAACCACCTCATGAGTGAGGCAGTCATTCATGCCCAGGCAGAATTCATCTCATATGGAGAAACCCCACCGCCACCAGCAACACTAGCAAAGTCGACACAACCCTCCTCCAGCCAGCAGGGGACAGCTAACAGAACCTCCACACCGCCAACTGACAAAAAGAGGGAATGGCAGCAAGGCCAGAACCAGAACAAGCGGTAGAAGGACCAGTACTATAAGGGAAACCGCCCATCCCATGGGGACAACCGCAACAAACATACGGAGTCTTCCCAGAGGTATGCAGTATTTACAGTCCTCACGGCCTCATATGAAGAAATATACAATCAGTGCAAGGATCAGATCCCACCGCTGCCCCCTGGAAGATACCCAAAAACAGGAAAGCCAAGAAACATCGGCAGGTGGTGCAAATACCACGAGGACAGCGGTCACAATACCAACAGCTGCAACGCTCTTAAAACGGCCATTGAGACCTTGTACCGTGATGGCAAGATGGAACAATTCAAGGTGCGCCAACCACCACCTGTGATCGCTGACATTGAACCCTTAGGCCGTATCAACACCATTGAAGGGGGTGCTCCAATCACCAACATGTCCCACAGGGCTAGAAAGCGTTATGCACGGGCCAATCACCCAAAGGATGTCTGCAACATCTGCTACGAAAGATCCGCCAAACTCCCAAAGTCCGGTTGGGAACCTATCGCCTTCTCAGAGGAGGAGGAACGCGGAGTGCATTTTCCCCATGACGATCCTTTCTTGATCGACGCCATCCTCGGTAAAATGTCAGTGGGAAGAATCCTGGTTGATAGCGGATCCGCGGTCAACGTTATATTCAGTGGTTGTTACAACGACCTTAAGCGGAACAGAAAGCTACTCCAAGATCATGAACCACTGCTCAACTTCTCCAGTGACGTCATACAACCGCTGGGTTCTGACTATATGTGGCTAGTCATCGGTACTAGTCCATGTATGGCAGAGATACATACGGAGTTCATAATTGTCGATTGTTTTAGCTCATATAACGCCATCATAGGTCGGCCAGCGCTCAATAAACTCAAGTGCATCATCGCCGGATACATGCTACTCATGAAATTCCCCACACCCAACGGCACAGGCTGTGTCAGGGGAAGTCAACAGTTGGAACGCGAGTGTTATTCAACTACTATAGCACAATCAAACCGCTGGCACGAGATCCTAGCGGTAAGCAGTCAGGCACCGCCACCAAATATTTTTGAAGACCCCAGGGATGACGAAAAGAAGTACGTAAGGAAGGAGCCTGTCAACCCGGAAAAATCATTAAGGGTCGTCAGCATCTCTGATGTGTACCCCGAGCGGACAGTCCGCATAGGCGCTCAATTAAACCCAGAGCTGGCGGCGGAGCTCACTCAGTTCCTACGTGACAACGCTACAGTCTTTGCCTGGTCATATGCAGACATGCCAGGCATCTCCCCTGAAATCATCACACATAAGTTGAGCATCAAACCATCCTTCTACCCTATCAAGCAGAAGAGCAGAGCCTTCGACGAGGAGAAGTACCGTGCTATAAGAGAAGAGGTTACCAAGCTGCAGGGCATTGGGTTCATCCGCCAGGTCATCTATCCCCAGTGGATTTCCAACCTGGTGATGGTCAAAAAGGCTAGCGGCATGTGGAGGATGTGCGTTGACTTCAAAAATCTTAACAGGGCATGCCCAAAAGATAGTTTCCCACTACCCCGCATCGATCAACTGGTCGATGCAACCGCTGGACACGAGCTCCTCAGCATGATGGATGCTTTCTCCGGCTATAATCAGATCAGGATGCATCACGACAACCAGGAATGCACCACCTTCACCACCGACAAAGGCATGTATTGTTACAATGTGATGCCTTTCGGTTTGAAGAACGCAGGGGCAACTTATCAGCTACTGATGAACGCCATGTTCGCGGAGCATCTGGGCAAGATAATCGAGGTCTACGTAGACGACATGTTGTTAAAAAGTATAAAGGCCAGTGGACATGTGGCAAACCTAAAAATCATAATAACCATCCTCTTAGCCTACGGTATGTGCCTCAACCCAGAAAAATGCTTCTTTTGCATCACCGCTAGCAAATTTCTGGGCTATATTGTCAGTGAAAGGGGCATCGAGGCTAACCCTGACAAGGTGCAAGCCATCCTCGACTTGAAGGACCCAGAGCGGAAGGTGCACGTCCAATACCTCTAGGGAAAACTAACCGCCCTGTCTCGATTCATCTCCAGACTGACCGACAGATGCGCCCCATTTTTCAAAGTCCTTAAAACAACCCACAAGAAAGTCATCGATTGGAAGCCAGAGTGCCAGGCGGCATTCCAGGGCCTGAAGAAGTACCTGGCGGTAGTGCCTCTACTTTCCATTCCTGTGCAAGGTGAGACACTATACATATACCTGGCGGTATCACAATCTGCAGTAAGCTGCGCCATCGTTCGGCCGGAGAAACAGGACGAACTCCCAGTATTCTATGCCGGCCAAAGCATGAATGGAGCGGAATCCAGGTACCCTCCCTTGGAACAACTCACTCTCGCACTAATCGTTGCCGCCAGACGCCTCCGCCAGTATTTCCAGGCCCACACAATCCATGTGTTAACCAATCAACTGCTGAGACAAGTAATGCAGAACCCTGAACATTCGGGGCGCCTCAGCAAGTAAGCCATTGAGCTCAGCAAATTTGACATCGATTACAAACCGAGAACCGCCATGAAGGGTCAGGCGGTGGCAGACTTTATTGCTGAGCTCACCGAACTACAACCCAAATCAAAAATTGGAGCGCAACCAGGAATGGAGATGGTGGTATCTGAGGATCAATTTCCCCGGCAGTCAGACTGGAACCTACACGTGGACGGTTCCGCTAGCGCTAAGGCCAGCGGCGCCGGAATCATCTTAACAGGACCAGGGGGCTCAGCGTCGAGTACGCGTTGAAATTCAACTTTAAAGCTTCTAACAACATGGCGGAATATGAAGCACTCATTGCCGGCCTACTCCTCGCCATTGATTCAGGAGCAGATAGCGTTAACATCTTCAGTGACTCTCAGTTGGTCGTTAACCAAGTCAACGACAGTTTTCAGGCTAAGGACCAGCAGTTAGCAGCATACTTAGGGTACGTCAAAACACTGCTCAAAAAATTCAAGTTCCACACCATCACACAGATCCCCAGGGAAAAGAACGCCAAGGCTGATTCACTGGCAAGACTGGCAACCGCCCAGCCACACCAAAGTCCAGCGGACACAAGGGTAGAGTGTCTGGACAGGCCACGTATCACAAAAACCCTGGCGGAGATCTTCAACATTGAGACCAATCCTAGCTGGATGGACGAAATTATTCAATACAAACGCAGCGGGACATTGCCAGAAGACAAGATCAAGGCGCGATAGCTCTAGCGGAGAGCAACCCGCTACAACATCCAGAACGGAAAACTCTACCGCCAGGGATTCACTCACCCCAACCTCCGCTGCCTAACCCCAGAGGAGGGCAAGGTCGTGCTGACAACAATACATGGTGGAGAATGTGGAAACCATTCGGGCGCCAGATCCTTGGCCAATCGCACAATGAGACAAGGCTACTTTTGACCTACACTCGGTGATGACACCCGGCGGATATCGAAATCTTGTCACAAATGCCAACAATATGCTGATCTACCGCATGCCCCGGCGGAACCACTGTCGGTCATCATCGGTCCCTGGATTCACTCAATGTGGGGCCTAGACTTGATGGGAAAATTCCAAACCGCTAAGGGTCAGTTCAAATAAATCATCGTCGCTATCGACTACAACAGCAAGTGGATAGAGACGGAGCCCCTGACGGCAATAACTACCGCCAAGGTAATTCGCTTCCTCTGGAAGAACTTCTACTATCTCTACGGTGTTCCGCATACAATCATCACAGACAACGGCACACAGTTCAATAATAAGGAACTCATCTCTTTCACCGCCAACCTGGGCACCAAGATGCGTTTTGCGTCAGTCGCCCACCCTCAGACCAACAGCCAGGTCGAAGCGGCAAACAAGATAATCAAGAAGTTGTTACAGAAGATACGGCCAAGGGTTTATGGGAGGAGAAGCTCCCGGAAGTCCTATGGGCCATCAGAACAACCTCAACTTCCTCCACAGGTGAAACCCCCTTCTGTATAATGTTCGGAACTGAGGTTGTCCTGCCTATCGACGTAGCACAACCAACCGCTAGGGTCAGAGGATACTGCCCCGAGACCAACAGCGACGGTGTCAACCTCGACAGGGATCTCCTAGAGGAAAAACGAGACGCAACCCATCTGCACAACCTCCAGCACAAGCAACGGGTCTCACGTTTCTACAACGCCAGGGTTAAAGCCCGCAACCTCCAACTGGGGACTGGGTAATGAAGGAAGTCATACCACCACCAACAAAACTCTGCCCAACTTGGGAAGGTCCATACAAAATTGTAGAAGTCATTAGCCCAGGCACCTTCTACGTAATGGACAAGGATGGCGTCACAACGACCCACCCTTGGAATACCGAACACCTTCGGTATTACTACAAATAGTCATGCCACTACCCAAGAGCATCTTGACTTAGCTAAATTTTTGTTCAATATTTAGCTAAGGGAAGCTACCCAACGGGTACGACCCCGCTTTTGTAAAGCGCTGATCAGTCAGCTATCAATGAAACGAGGAATTATTCAGACCATTGTTACCAAGTCTAGCACTAAGGGCAACTGGCAATGCCGGTCAGCGGACCACGTCCGATACACTGTGCACTTGGATCAATTTTAATTCCTTTAATGTTTCATTTGTGGGCAAAAGCAAAATTATCAAAACTCTAGCGGTACAAGACATGGAAAACAAAATAACCGAACTCTGAAAATTCATTAACTTTAGCGTTGTTCTGTACATCAGATAAAATATGCCCTAGCGGCTACAAAAAAATTTCTACTCCTATTCAGGGGTTGGCGGGGATGGCGGGGTTGGCGGGGTCAGCTCCGCTACCTTCGGCATCTCCACCGGCGGCCTACGGCGGATGTGAGCGGCTTGTTTGGTCAGACCCTCGGGCTGTGGGACTAGGGGTCTCTATTGTGCCATCCACCCGGACTGGGTGGGAGTCCGCTGAGTGTCGCCCTCCGGGAGTCCGCCACTCTCCCCACTACCAGAGCAAGCACCTTCAACCGGACCAGGGGCAGTAGCAGGGGCAGTACTTGTTGTCGGCGAAGCTTTCTTCGCTGGCGGCACGACCGACATCGATGCCTTCGCCCAGTCGATGGCACCCTTCTGCTGCAGCATTTCCACATTGGCCATGGCACCGGCCTTCGCTGCTTCAGTCATTGCCTTTTTGAAGTCCGCCGACTTCTTGTACGACTCCACGGCGGCGGCCGCAGCGCGGCTCCCCTCGTCACTCAGGCGGCCAACTTCACCCTCCAACCGTTTCACCTCGGCCTGTCTAGCGGCAGACTCCCGCTGAAGGATTTCAACCATCTTATCCTTAGCGGCCACCCTATCCCGCAGCAGGGACATGTCTTGCTCCAACTGTTCGTTCCGCTCCAGGTCCCGCTCAATGGCAACTGCTAACTTCCCACGGGCGTCTGCCGCATCACAATCGGCCTTTGTCAAGCGTCGCTCGACATCAGCCAACCTTTCCTGGGCCTCCCCTAAGTCCCTCTGTAGGCCCACCACCTCCTCCCTGAGCTCCCGTTCAACTTGGGGCTGTTTTGATGCCGCCTGGAACATTTCATGAAGCCCAACAGCGACGTGCCCAAATGCCGTGCCGAAGGGCGATTGGTTGACGGCGGTTGTACGAACAATCCCCTCTAGGCTGCCGAACCCCAACCGCTCGCAGAGGTGATACAGGAACTCCCGCTCACCGTCATTCAGAAACTTGGCGTAGGCGGCAAATGAGTCCAGATCACTCGTACCCACCGCTTTCACCACTTCAGCAGGAGCCTCGGGCTGAGCCTGCCTTGCCTTCTTCGCCTGCTCGAGGGCCTCGGTAATCTCCACGGCGTCCTCCTCTTCCCCGCTGGATTCGGGTTGGCTGCGTTTTCGCTAAAGCACCCGCGTGCTTCCAGCGACGGCAGGCCTTGAACCTCTCGCTGGCGGCTCCAACCTCGCTATGGTGACACCCTCCGCTGGACGCACTGCCTTCTTCTGCACCCCGCGCAGCATGGCCGGCGCTCTCTCTTTCCGCGGCGCCGCCTCACTCACCGCTCCGGTCCCCGCCTGAACAGCAGGCAGCCAGTCACCGCCAAGATGAGAGTGGTGAGGCATTGGCAGCACCACGGGAACCTCTAACTGGCTCAGCGCCAGCGTCTCTGGGTCCACCGTAGTTTTCAGCGCCGCCAGCCCGGAAGCATACATGGCCTCCAGGAAGTTGTCGATTTCAGCGCGGTCCATTGCTTTCGCAAATGCGTCACGGCTCGCCTTGTTTCCCGGCGGAGTCTCTAAAATATATAATAACAAACCGGTCAGCATAAGGCAACCTCACAAAACGGGTGATACAGCGGAGAGTACTTACCAACGGCACGCGTCAGTTGTTAAGCTACCAACAACTCCCACCCGGTGAGGAGACGGAAGTCCAGCAAGTTGCGATTCCGCCAGTAACCTCTAATGCGTGCCACGCGGCACTCTTCCTCACGAGTTAGGTTGTACCGCAACCCCGCTGCACAAAAAAGACATTATCAGTA
>LYNE01005688.1:15149-27417 GCA_001662545.1 Rosa x damascena
CAATTTTTCTTTCTTCTCTTCTTCCTCAATGCACTTCCACACATTATCAGAGATGGTTTGATTCCGCTCCCTTGATGGTGTTCACTACGGTTAACCCTCGTTGACTTTCGTCCTTTTGTCGGAAACTCCAATTTGCTCCAATTTCGCACCATTTTCTCTTGTTTCCGCAATTCCGCTTATTTTCTACAAAGTAAATAAAAATGGATTAATTACATATTAATTGACATGAGGATTAGCTTAATTCTAGTGTTTTAGATATAATTACACGCATATAAATGCGTATAATCACCATGTCTCTCGTGTTTCAGCAAGCGAAAGTTATCAAGTCCTCGGAGTAGCGGTCCGCCCATCGGACCAGCATTAAAGGAAGAATCGGCTACCGCCGGACTTTGAGCATTAACAATATCATATATGTAGCTGAGAAACATGATAACATACTCGTGAGGAATTATAATTCAATGCCCATTGGAACTAAAAGCGTTCATGAGGTGAATTATAATGCACCCAAAAGAGGGCGCAAGGAGCGGAACCCTAGGAATAAGGGACATGAGGGACTTATGGGTCCATATAACCACCCTAATCAGGAAGGAAACCGCAATTTTGGAGCGGATACACGTGGTGGCAATGCCACACGTGGGAGAGGGGGTCGTGGCAACCCTATCCGTGGTAATGGAGCCATAGCTCGTGGTACTGGCGCCATGGGTCGTGGTGGAGGCGCCAATCCTCCTAGGGAACACCCACAACGTGCACCTCAATTGAAGGGAGGCAACCACAATGATATGTGTCATCGATGTGGATCTAGTAAGCATTGGTTCAAGCAATGCAAGGCAAGCGAGCAACTAGCTTCAAGATACAGGGCATACAGGGACCTGAGGGAGCAAGAAGTGTACCTTGCAGAAGAAGAAGAAAATGGTGGAGACGATAATCTCACCATAGAGGACTTCAAAGCTGAAGATGAAATGCACAAGGATGCTGCAGACTTTGATTAGAAATAGTCCTCTTTATTTTTCAAGAATCATGTAATAGTCAATAAATGACAATTGTATTAACTTTTTCTTATGTGATGTACCCAATAAAATATGATGTCTAGGAAAGTCATTGAGATAATTGGTACTTAAGTGAGCCTCGCTCCACCAACCTCTCTCTCCACTTTCCTGGTCATATTTGATTGGAGTTGCCAAACGAATAGAGTGACTACAATGTGTCTCAGTTTGATTTTCTTTATTTTGGATTAGACCTTTTTGGATCATTTGATGTAATCATTGGCTACATTTCTTAATAAAGTATTGTATTATTCAATGCCATGGACATGTTTTAATTTTGAACTTTATTATTTTTCAGTATGTTTCCTGGAGAGTTGGAATGCCTTGTTGATAGTGGTACCACACATACTATATTGCGACATAGGCAACTACTTCTATGCATGACGCCTAGTCAATCTTCTGTGACTACAATGGCTGGACCATCACAATTGATTCATGGTCGAGGACCAGCTCAATTTATGTTGCCAAATGGCACAAGTATTAATGTCACCGAAGCTCTATATGCTCCTAGGGCTGGAAGGACCCTATTGAGTTTTAAAGATATAAGAGCCAATGGTTTTCATGTGGAAAGACATTGTGAGAATGGACAAGAGTTCCTTTGTATCACCTCTAATGACTATGGACATAAACGAATATTGGAGAAACTTATGTGTCGCTCTAGTGGGTTGTATGCAACCACTATTCGAGTCATTGAATCCAACCATATCATGAGAAATGACTTATGGGATTCTGACACATTTAGGCTTTGGCACGATCGTCTGGGACACCCAGGTAGTGATATGATGATCCGTATACTAAAGACTTCACATGGACATCCATTTTTCAAAACAAAAAGAAGTCAGAACAAAAATTCAGTCCAAGGTAGGGCCAGAGCCTCCTACCCCCTGAGGCCCAACAGTGGTATTGACACCACTAATGCCTCCTTCGTTCCTTTCTCTACTTCTAAAGTCAATTGTGATTTCGTGGCTCAACCGGATTCTTCCATGGTTGCTTCTAAAGCCCATCTTTCGTTTTGCAAAGCCTGCCCTTTAGCAAAATTAGGATCGAGACCAACCTATGCAAAGGACACTAAACAAAATATTCCATTCTTGCAACGAATCCAAGGTGATATTTATGGACCTATCCAACCAACTTGCGGACCATTTAGATATTTTATGGTGTTGGTTGATGCATCGACACGTTGGTCACATGTCATGCTTTTGTCCACCAGAAATGCTGCATTTGCTAAACTCCTAGCACAAATCATTAAGTTAAGGGCTCACCACCCTGATCATCCCATTAAGTCGATTCGTCTTGACAATGCTAGAGAGCTTACATCAAAAACTTTTGATGACTATTACATGTCCATTGGAATTGAGGTTGAACACCCTGTTCCTCACATTCACACCCAAAATGGTCTCGCAGAAGCCACCATTAAAAGACTTCAAATGGTTGCTAGAGCATTGGTTATGCACACCAATCTCCCTGTTTCTGCTTGGGGCTATGCAATATTGCATGCAGCTGTGCTTATTTGTCTGAGGCCTACTATCACTCAACCCTTTTCTGCATCCCAGATGGTTACTGGATATAAGCCTGATGTCTCATACTTACGCATATTTGGGTGTGCAGTTTATGTGCCAATTGCGCCGCCACAGCGCACCAAAATGGGTCCTCAAAGACGATTGGGCATTTATGTTGGATATGACTCTCCAACCATTATCCGCTATTTGGAACCCTTGACAGGCGATCAATTTACCACAAGATTTGCGGATTGTCACTTTGATGAGACAGCCTTCCCGTCGTTAAGGGGAGATAAGAACAATAATGTTCAACAGGAACGACATGAATTGTCGTGGTCTGTCCCCACTTTGTCTCATCTTGATCCCCGAACCGCACAGTCCAAAATTGAAGTGCGGAGAATTCTCGATCTTTAGAACGTAGCAGACTCTATGCCTGACGCATTTTCTGATATCGCTAAAGTGACAAGATCACATATACCTGCTGCAAACGTGCCTGTAAGGATTGATGTCCCAAAAAATAATGGACATGGCGCCACTTTTAGGGGTATTGAGCATGGCGCTGCCACCACTAATGGTGATGGCAATGTGGCTCAGGCCGGGCTCCCAGCAAGGAAACGTGGGAGCCCAAAGGTTCGATGGATTCTCGCCCGAGAAAGAAAGCGAGTTTGGCACAAAGAGATCCATTAATCATCGACATAAATAACCCGTCTCATGAAGATATTCTGGATTATGGTTATGTCCAAGAGACATCATTGGGGGACGCTCCAATGTCAGAACCAATTCCAGAGAATAGAGAGATCTCCATGAATTACACTAGTATACATAAGACGTTGAGTCGAGAATCTATTATCCTTGATGACATGTTTGCATATTCTATCGCTCAAGGAATTATAGAACATGATGATATCGAACCTTGCTAAATGGAAAAATGCGATCCAAGTTGAATTGGATTCACTAACAAAGAGACAGGTATTTGGGCCTATAACGCTGACACCCCCAAGTATAAATCCTATTGGCCATAAATGGGTCTTTGTTACAAAGCGTAATGAGAAAAATGAGGTTGTTAGATACAAAGCCCGCCTTGTGGCGTAAGGTTTCTCACAACGCCCTGGAATCGACTACGAGGAGAAATACTCTCCCGTAATGGACGTTATAACGTTCCACTACCTTGTCAGTTTGGTAGTTTCTGAAAAACTTGACATGCAGCTTATGGATGTGGTTACAGCATATCTCTATGGGGATCTAGATTCAGAGATATATATGAAGGTTCCAGATGGACTTCAATTACCCAAATCAAGTGGCTCTAAACCACATAGCGCGTTTTCAATAAGATTGAGATGCTCACTATATGGATTGAAACAATCGGGACGGATGTGGTATAACCGTCTAAGTGACTACTTGATTGGGAAGGGATATCCCAACGATGAAATATGCCCACGCGTGTTTATAAAGAGGACAAGTTCCAGATTTGCAATTATAGCAGTTTATGTCGATGACATGAACCTAATTGGAACTCTAGATGCGTTAAAGGAAACTGCTAAGTACTTGAAATCCGAATTTGAGATGAAAGATCTTGGGAAAACACGATTTTGTCTCGGACTGGAAATCGAGCACCATAGTGATGGGATTATGATCCACCAGTCAGCGTATACTAAAAAATTGTTAAGGCGCTTTAATGAAGATAAAGCAAAGCCTGTGAGTACTCCCATGATCGGTCGTACTCTTGAGCCGGAAAAAGATCTGTTTCGTCCAAGGGATGAGGACGAAGACTTATTAGAGGTTGAAGTGCCCTAGCTAAGTGCAATAGGCGCATTGTTGTACTTAGCTCAATGCACAAGACCGGACATCTCATTCACAGTGAACTTGTTAGCTCGACATAGTTCTACACCAACACGCCTCCATTGGATTGGCATAAAGACAATCTTTCGATACCTGAGTGGTACGATTGATATGGGCTTGTTTTAACCCTACAAAGAGAAGAGAAATAACAGATGCGTGAGATCGAACTCCACAAGGCAAAATGCCACATTCCGTGCTCCTCCTCCCCTCCATCAAAATAACAACGATGTCTTGATGGGTTTTGCTGATACAGTGTATCTTTCTGACCCTCACAAAGGTCGCTCCCAAACGGGTTATGTATTTACCATGGGAAGCACTGCGATATATTGGAAGTCTACAAAGCAGACCCTTGTTGCTACTTCCTCAAATCATGCAGAGATTATTGCTCTACATGAAGCCGTGCGAGAATGCATATGGCTAAGGTCTGTAGTTAGACACATTCGAGGAACTTGTGGTTTGAAGTCTACCACAGATGAACCTACATGCATTTATGAAGATAATGCAGCTTGTATTGAGCAAATGAAATTAGGTTTCATCAAGGGCGACAACACCAAGCATATATCGCCTAAATTCTTTTACAATCAGCAACAACAGGCACTTCTAAATATTGAAGTGAACCAGATCTGATCAAAGGATAATGTAGCAGACTTATTTACTAAGTCGTTACCTAAATCCACCTTCGAGAAACATGTGAAGAGCATCGGATTGAGAAAGTTATCTGAACTCCCATGATTATAGCAATCAGGGGGAGATATTAACATCAGGGGGAGGCATGATGTCTACATGTTCGATCTCGAAGAGTAAAGGACGTGTTGTGCTCTTTTTGCCCTTCGACCAGGGTTATTTTTGTCCCACAGGGTTTTTGTTACCTAGTAAGGTTTTTAACGAGGCAACGATCAAAGCGTCATCACCAAGTTTGAGCGGCACAAGGAGGAGTGTTGAAGGATGTCGACATAGTGTGCCTCTACAAACTAGGGTTTAGGATTGTAATAGGAAAGTGTTATAGGTATTCAATTGTATTCGGATTCTCTTACCTTTTGTATACCTTGTAACCCCCTATATAAGGGCTCCTATTATCAATAATAAACACACAATTCCATTCTCCTACAACAAGTTCATGACTGATTCCTTCTATTCATTAATCATTATTCTTTTGGGAAACTAATTCATGACCCAGAATGGAAATTGAAGCTGTATAATTGCAATAATAATCCAAGAAAAGTTTCAGAATGTTGGTTGGCAAGTATGAAAAGAGATTCATTAAGTTCATCTATTAAACTCAACCTTCGATTTGGCTCAAAGGAGTTTTCAATTTACGTGCATGCATTTATATACACAGGGAATAAATTAGGAATCAGGTGTGCTTTTCACCTTGTAGCATCAGAAGTGTAAAAGGTATCTGACCTAGATCCAAGTTTCATAAACTTCATGGCTGATTCCTTACTGTAGAAGTTATCAGTGCAACCAAGAACTGGAATCAAAGAAGGCCTCCTCTTTACTACCTGCTAATACCTTGAACATGCTCATCAGTAATTTCAGTATTGGTAATTTTCTGGTACATTTTCCGCAACGTGTTCATCATAATCATCTTCAAGCATGACTTGTTCAAACCACAATGTCATTTCTCTGAATCGATCTTTGACCCTTTTAAGCCTCCTCTGAAATTCCCCAACATATACACACATCAATTGAATATTGAACTTTGAAGAATTACTACAATCAAACTACTTGATCAATCATGAAGAAATTAATAGGGATCACGATCACTAAAAGTCATCTACATTAAATACAATTTGATTATTGATGAAGAAACTACTGGACACATACTGTAAAGACCTCAGCTTTTTTTAAAGCATAGGACAATGATTATTACCTATCTCTGATATGATCCTAAGAAATCTGAGTTAAGGGCAAGAGGATTTCAAAGCTAGCCTTAATGTGGGCATCAAATCCATGTCGGAGCAACTGAGCAAAAATGCAAATCAACATAAATTACAGGAGATGTTCTTAGTGCTTTAAGTCTTACGCCAGCTCCTTCATCAAGGAAATGGAAATGCCTTGCTTTCTTCATTTGGTCATGTAAGGAAACTAATCTGTTATATCTTCTATATTAAAGTTGATTGTCCTAGATGGTAGTTGTATAATAGCTGTAGCTTTCCTTCTATGTAATATAGGTAGTAAACTGGTTCCTGACTTGGAGGAACTAATTGTAATCACACTTGTATAAAGGAAACGATTCTGTATCAATGAAAATTATCTCTTCAGCCTATTGGTTTCTCATTTTTTCATGGTATCAGAGCAGGATTAGATCCTGACTCTTCTCATCTGCTGCACTCTAACCTCTCGTGTAGCCTAACCTCTATTCCTTCATCATTCCAGTCAACATGGGCAGCGATGATGTCCTCTCACCATCACCCAAGGATCACGGCAAATCAAAAGCCTATTTCTCCAATCCTCCTACATCTGAGATGTCAAAATCTGACCTCTCTAATCCCTTTTTCACTCATCATTCAGATCATCCAGGTCTATTCCTAGTCTCTAAGCCCCTGAATGGAGACAATTATGGGGGATGGAAAAGGGCTATGACCCTAGCTTTGAATTCTAAAAACAAGCTTGGTTTTGTGAACGGCACAATAAAGGCTCCCTCAGAAGAGACAGATCCAGAAGGCTATGCGACTTGGTCGCATTGTAATGATATGGTTCATTCATGGATCATCAACACTGTTGATTCAGAAATCGTCGACAGTGTTATCTACAATCCTATTGCACACGAAGTATGGGAAGATCTTCGTGAATGATTCTCCCAAGGTAATGCTCCATGCATTTTTGAAATTCAGCGAGAAATCGCTTGTTTCCGACAAGAGCAATTGTCAGTTTCAGCTTATTATACAAAATTGAAAGGCTTATGGGATGAATTAGCTTCCTATTCTGAGACATCTCGAGGAGCACAGGCAGAACAACAAAGACTTATGCAATTTCTCATGGGGCTGAATGAGACTTACAGTTCTGTACGTGGACAGATTCTTCTGATGAGTCATTTGCCAACAGTCCGTCAGGCATATGCAGCTGTCTCTCAGGATGAGAAACAACGTTCACTTGGCGCCTCTCATCCGGCAGCAGAATCATCTTCAAGCGCTGCAATGGCAGTGCGCAATCCTGGCAGACCCAGTTTCAATTCAGGAAGAAGTGGACGCTTTGAGAAGACTGATCGGCATCTTCAACGTCTAGAACGCAATTTTGCTTCCCAAGAAGGACGCCATCATGATACTGAACGGCGACAGGGCTCCGGCAGGGGTAGACCTCATTGTACCTATTGTGGAGATCCAAGACATTAGGTACAGACTTGTTATCAACTGATTGGGTATCCCCCAGGTTACCCCAAAGCGAGGCAAGGCACAGGTTTTTCGAAGCAACCAAGAGCAGCTCCTTCGGCAAACCAAGCCTGCACGACTGTTGAAGATGGTGGTGGGCCAACCGTGACCCTCACTGAGGCCCAATTTAAACAGTTTATGACTGTTCTTAGTAATCAGACTTTGAAGCCCAATTCCAATACCAGCGCAAGTTCCAAAGCAAACGCCGTCACAAAACCAAGTTTGTCCAAGGTCGTTTCCTGCAGTTGGATCATTGACAGCGGTGTGACTGATCACATTACTTCATCTACGCAATTATTACACAAAAATAATAATTGCTCATTACCACCTGTTCTATTGCCTAGCGGAGATAAAATTAATATTGCTGCTAAAGGATCATTACCTCTCAGTACCATGTTTTATCTTCATGATGTGTTATCTGTGCCTAAATTCAAAGTAGATTTATTGTCAGTTAGCCGATTGACGAGAGGATTAAACTGTTCAGTGACCTTCTATCCATATTGGTGTATTTTGCAGGATCTGGCTACGAGGAGATTGGTTTGGGTGAACAACGCAATGGATTATATTATTTGGTGGCCTTAGCGACGGAGAAGTCTAAACCCAGTCCTTTTTCCATCACACGCCCAGCCTGTCACCTTACCATCACCTCCAGCGATTTATGGCACAACCGCTTAGGGCATGTGTCATCCTCTTGTATAGGTTTCATTGCTAAGAATTTTCTGCATGTTTCCTTTCCGTCTAATAATAATGCTTGCCATATATGTCCTTTGGCCAAGCAGAGTCGCCTACCTTTTGGTACTAGTACCATATCTTCTGTCAAACCATTTGATATTATTCATTGTGATATTTAGGGTCGATATTGATTTCCTTCTATTTCTGGTGCTCATTATTTTCTTACCATTGTTGATGACTATACACGTTTTACTTGGATCTTTTTAATGCGCCATAAAGCTGAAGTCCAATCACTCATTAAACAATTTTTTAGCTATGCTATCACTCAATTTGATTCTCGCATTAAAACTTTCCGTAGTGATAATGGTAGTGAATTCTTATCCCTTCGATCCTTTTTTAATGATAATGGTGTTGTTTTCCAACATTCTTGCGTTTACACGCCCCAACAAAATGGGGTTATGGAATGTAAACATCGACACATTCTTCAAGAGGCTCGTGCCCTCAAATTTCAAGCACACCTCCCTTCTCAATTTTGGGGGGAGTGTGCTCTTACCGCTGTCCACATCATCAACCGCGTACCTTCTCCCATTCTTTCTTTCAAAACTCCCTTTGAACTTCTTTATTCAAAACCTCCTTCTTTCTCCCACCTAAGTGTTTTTGGCTGTTTAGCTTATGCTACTAACGTTCATCCCGCTCATAAATTTGATCACCGTGCCATTCAGTCCATTTTCATCGGTTATCCCATCGGTCAAAAGGCCTACAAGTTGTTTGATTTATCCCGTAAGAAGGTCTTTACTAGCCGCGACGTCAAATTTCATGAGCATATTTTCCCCTATTCCACTCTGCCCAGTTCTGTGGTCTCATCATTGGGCCACCAACCGGGCCCAATTCCCTTGCCCCCTGACCCATTCACTTCATCCTCTGACTTTGCCTTTCCCTTCTCTCCATCTACATCGCATTCTCCCAGTCCCCCTATTTCTTTGTCCTTATCTCCAGCCATCGATCCCTCATCTTTCACCCCCACATCTTCGCCGCCCCCACCACCTCCACCGCCCTCTCTCCGTACTTATTCTCGTCGTCATTCGATGAAACCTCCTGTCACCGACTCCGTCCTTCTCGGTCCGTCCCACTCTCCTTTGCCTGTTTCTCCTTCTCCTCTGGCGTCAGTCTCTACCCTAGTGCCGCCGTCGCTACTCCCGCTACTTCCTTCCCCTCTCCCCACACCTGCCGTGCCCATTCCTGACCATATATCCGACCCTCTACCCGCTCCCGAACCCATACCCGATCCGGAACCCATACCCCATCCCGATCCCATACCCGATCTGGCTCCCCTCTGTCGCTCCGGCCACCTGACACGTCCCCCGGACCACCTCACCTACCATGTCTGCTCCACTGTTCCCTCGGCGCAATCGTCTTCTTTGTTGCCTGGTCCAACCAAAGGTACCCGCTACCCCTTGGCCAATTATGTTTCCTATCATCGGTATTTTCCGCAGCACCTCGCTTTCACAGCCAAGCTCAGCCACGTTCCCGAGCCCCGCACCTATTTTGAGGCTGCTGGTCATCCTGAATAGCAAGCTACTTTGCTTTCCGAATTACAGGCTCTTCAGGCCAACAGAACTTGTACACTGACTCCTCTCCCGGCCGGTAAGGTCCCTATTGGCTATCGTTGGGTTTATAAGGTGAAGCACAAAGCAGACGGTTCCGTTGAACTGTATAAAGCTCGTCTGGTTGCTAAGGGTTTTACTCAGTTGGAGGGAGTCGATTATCAAGAGACTTTTTCCCCTACTGCCAAAATCATTACTGTCCGTTGTTTGTTGGCTTTGGCTGCTGCTAGTGGTTGGAAATTGTATCAATTGGATGTGAACAATGCGTTCCTCCATGGTGATTTGACGGAAGAAATTTACATGTCTCCTCAGCCGGGTCTTCGGCGACAGGGGGAGGAGCATCTGGTATGTCAATTACACAAGTCTCTATATGGTTTGAAGCAAGCCTCACGCCAGTGGTTTGAGAAATTTTCTGATGCTATACGGTCAGCCGGGTACGTCCAATCTAAAGCTGATTATTTATTGTTCACTAGAAAGCATGGGGATTCATTTATTGCACTTTTGATTTATGTGGACGACATATTGATTACTGGGAATGACCTGGAGACTATTGTTGCACTTAAAACTTTCTTACATAGTCAATTTCGTCTCAAAGACCTTGGAGACTTGAAGTATTTTCTTGGTATTGAAGTTTCGACTTCTAAACGAGGAATTTTTATATGCCAACGAAAATATGCTCTAGAGATTATTGAAGACGCAGGGTTACTAGGAGCTGCACCTGCAGATACTCCTATGGAGAAAGGTTTAAAGTTGTCTGATCATAGTGATTTGCTCAAAGACTCCGGAAAGTACAGAAGGTTTAATTGGCAGGCTTATATATCTCACTGTTTCTCGACCTGACATCACTTATGCAGTCCACGTCCTAAGCCGATTCATGAACCAACCTAGAAAAATGCATTGGGAGGCAGCATTGAGAGTGGTGCGTTATCTAAAAGGTGCCCCTGGACAAGGTCTGTTCTTTTCTTCCATTAATGATCTGAAGTTAAGAGCTTATTGTGACTCTGATTGGGCGGGGTGTCCCATCACTAGAAGATCTACCACCGGATATTGTGTCTTTCTTGGACCTTCTTTGATTTGTTGGAGGTCAAAGAGTCAAAAAACAGTATCTTTGTCTTCAACAGAGGCGGAATATCATGCCATGACAAGAACATGTTGCGAGTTGACTTGGTTACGTTATCTACTTAGAGATCTAGGCCTATCTCTTCGTGAACCAGCCTCGCTATTTTGTGATAACAAGGCTGCACTACACATTGCGGCCAATCCAGTATTCCATGAGCGAACTAGACACATCGAGATGGATTGCCACTACATTAGAGACAAAATTCTAGATGGCTATGTGGCCACGAGGTATGTGAATTCTGCTTATCAGCTTGCTGATGTTCTTACTAAACCTTTGGGGAAAGATATCTTTGTTCCTATGATTCGCAAGTTGAGAGTGCAAGACATCCACTCTCCAACTTGAGGGGGAGTGTAAGGAAACTAATCTGTCATATCTTCTATATTAAAACTGATTGTCCTAGATGGTAGTTGTATAATAGCTGTAGCTTTCCTTCTATGTAATATAGGTAGTAAACTGGTTCCTGACTTGTATGAACTAATTGTAATCACACTTGTATAAAGGAAACGATTCTGTATCAATGAAAATTATCTCTTCAGCCTATTGGTTTCTCATTTACAATAAGATAGATATCAGCTAATTAAAAGAAACGCAATTGTAGTAAACCTTTTAACTTTGGAATCTATATTGAAGAACTGAACTCTAAAATCGAAGTCTAATCTAAAACGGCAGAGTTGATTACTTACAATCTAATCTAA
Source organism: Rosa x damascena (assembly GCA_001662545.1). NCBI lineage: Eukaryota > Viridiplantae > Streptophyta > Magnoliopsida > Rosales > Rosaceae > Rosa > Rosa x damascena. Next base: position 26,993 of record LYNE01005688.1, read on the forward strand.
TGGCACGTTTACTTACTTGGAATGGAAAATAATCATGAATCGGAGACAAATGGAATGGGAGAAGAAAGGAATCGGTATTGATTCCGGAGGAATGATTCCTAAACCCATCTCCCCCCTTCATAATCGAATTCCTAAGTATTCAAGAATCGATTCCTGATAAGGAGGTGGGACCTACATCCATTCTAATTCCTTCATGTGTTAGTAAACGCATGAATTCTTTTACCCGGAATCATTCTGATTCCTATACAAGTAAATGACCCTCAATATCAAACCCCAAATCTGACAACACTTCATTGGCCTTGCAATACATTTTCAACTACCATACTCGTTACTTGGTTAGCAGTGACTACTACATTATGGCAGCTATGCAATCTTACTAATTCTACAAAACCAAAACAAAAAATGTGTCCAGAATACACGATTCA
>LYNE01005690.1:9721-21556 GCA_001662545.1 Rosa x damascena
TCACTGCATACGATCATCCTGACGTAGTCAGCAGTGACCTATTCCTATCTCTCACCAGAAAAGAGATAGATTCGACAATGGTATGCATGCACTGGGTGGAAAAGCTTGAAAACGACAACCACTACAAGATGTATGTTGATACAGACGTCGAAGATAATGCTACCACTGTTAGAATGGCCCAGACAGATAACAACTCCTTTGTCTTTGGCCACAATTCAGAAACAGATGAGAATATGTAGCATCACGGGTGAAACCATGGGTGAAAGAAAAAAGCACCAAGTCAAAAAAGGCAATTGTTATATTTTCAAAAAGATACTTTTGCTTTTCAAAAAGAAGCAAGTGAAAAACATTTCACCCAACCACTTTTGCTTTTCCCTGATCGACCTCTACCAGCAAGAGCACTCAGAAAAGCAGAAGTTCACGGAGTTATCCTGTACATTTCTATGTTTTGAATTGTAATTTGAGTTCCGCTCTCTATATAAGGAGCTTTAGCTTCTCTTAGTAGGCATTCGAAGGGAAAGACATCAGTCTGACATTCGAAAATTACCATATCTTTCTAGATTCAAAACCTTTTAGTAGCAGTAACAGCAGCTGGTTTTCAATAAGTCATTGGATGCAGTGTGCATCTTATTTCAAGTAAGTATTTGTAATCAATTATGAGTAGCTAAACAGCTTCTAGCTGTTTGTCCAAGAGTGAGGCTCTGGGTTCTGTATCTGTATTTATGTTTGAATAAATAAATTCAGCTTACGCCCATTACTCTGTCACAAAAATATTTTTGTATTTCTGCATTTGAAAGTAGCAGTAGCAGTTTGTTACAGTAGCAGTTGTTATGTTTTTTGGTTTAAAATCTGAACCCTTTGTCATACTAAGGCAGCAGTGATTCCGCCCTGTTAGTAGCCGCTTAGACAGGAAGTCGTTAGGTGAAATTGTGGCATGTTGAAGGCTAGTCCTTAGGGTGATACTGTGTGAAGAAATTTTAGCAGAAAATATTGACTGTTGCTGTAAAAAATTGTGAAAAGGTAAAAAGAGAATAGGGTGTGTCCTTAATTGTATAAGGGGAAATGTTGTGGACTTTTGTGTTAAACAAAATGTTGTCTGGTAGTCATTTGTAGTTGTCTATTGTTATATCTGGTTTATGTCTAGGTTAAGATAGCAGTTAGGCAGTCCATGCCTCAAGGTTTTTGATTGGATAAATATAGAGCAAAAAGTTTTTTATTTTTTATTTTTATTTTATTTTTAGGAAAGCGGTGTAAGAGCTAACTCAGCGCACTTACCCGAATTTATTTAGTATATAGAACAAGAAGTAAACAAGACAGTGTGAATTAACTTAATAGTTATTACACCAGAGTCTCAGACTCTGCCAGTCTGCTTAAAAATACAAACCTAACAAACAAATATATTAGAACACATAACATAATGCATATGAACAACATGATATTAGCTCCAATGCTGCTCTAAACACTAGGAACATGAAGCTAATGTTCATGAACAGGGCTCTAATAAACATGAGGTCTAAGTTCTGAGTCCCCTCGTCCTCCTTATGCCTCTCGGCTGCCTCCTCCTGCTGAATGTCTCTACAAACCAGTCATGCTTCTTGGTTGTCCAAAAGTCCCCCCCCCAACCACTCCAACTATTTGACCAGCAACAACTCCTGGCAGAACCACAAACCAATCTAGTTCAATTTGAAATCCAGAGTCTTCGTCTTGTTCAAAGCTTGATGTTTGTGGTGTTGTGCTCTCAGAATCTTCACATTCCTTTGGCAAAGGTTTTCCACACAAACCTGAGTTTCCTTGGTACATATCCTCTTGGAATGTATCAAATTGTCGACCTTGTGGAATGGATGTGGGTTACATTAAAGTATGCAAGGAATGTCAGTTGTGCTAATTCACTGGGGATCTTTCCTGAGAGCTGATTTTGGGAGAGATCCAACGATTCAAGAGCACTCAAATTCCCCAAAGAAGAGGGGATGAGACCAGTGAGAGTGTTGTTGGAAAGATTAAGCAAATGAAGCCCTCTTAGGTTCCCAATGATACCTGGGATCTCTCCGTGAAATCTGTTACTTGAGAAGTCTACGAGTCTCAGAAGATAAGGGGTCTTGAAATACTTCAATTCACCACCTTTGCTAAAAACTGTAATCGGGTAATCATAGGAATCAATGTAAATCCGGAAAATGATCATGTTTTGGATGTATATTTGCTCGTTTGCATCAACAGATTTCATGGCATTCCAGTTCTCTACGTAGTCGGAGGGCAACATACTTGAAAAATCATTGCTAGATAAATCAATGATGGACAGCTCAGGAAACTCATGGCTACTTGCAGGCTTCCCAATTATGCCATGAAATGCATTGGACCGCAAAATGAGAACTTTTAATTGTTGAAGTGTACCTAACCAAGATGGGAAGGTATCACTGATCTGATTATTTCCCAAATTAAGAAACATCAACTCAGTACAATTGGCAATTGATCTTGGTAGCTTCCCTTGTAGCTGATTATAACTCAAGTCAATCGCTTCTAAGTTGAAACATATGTTTGAACCTATTCGAGGAATATCCCCGTGAAAAGAATTGTTCTGCAGTTTCAATATCTGAAGAGCTCTGAGCTTCTCAAAACATTGGGGAATCATGCCATTCAGGTTGTTGCTAGACAAATCAAGAACATGTCCCCCGCGTTGCAGAATGTTGCTACTTGCAGAATGTTCCTTGCAGATTGTTCGATCCTACTTGTAACAAAGTTGATTGGGTCAACTGCCCAAGGCAAGATGGGATTTGACCAGTTATTTGATTTTGACTAATCAAATTGATTTCATGTGCTAGTTATATAATGGGTGTCTTTATCGTTTCAAGTCATACTCTTACTTAAATTGACGAATATATCACTTATGTACATGATTAGTCCGGCCTTGAGGATAGTTCGTACTTAAACTGTTAGAACACCAATTAAATTGGCGATGTCTGTGAAACTTAGTCTACAAATTGACCCTTGAACCATAGAGGGCTAGACATGACTTTTCGACATGAAACCATCACATTTTCTCTCAATATCACTAATAAATGAAAAGGAATACTAACTACCTTTCAACATGAATTGACTATTCTAAGATGCTTGGAAAAATTGGAACGGTTGGAACCATGGATTTGAAATAAAGGAGCCATCCATGATGGTCACAAGTCATGATCAAGCCATCACCAGATAAATTGCATTGCCTTGCTTATTAGGGGGGTGCGGGGAGGGGCAATCTTGGATTTGGTCCGAATAGGCCAAGCACGCCAACCTTATATGACCCAGAATAGTTAGCCTAACTTCCACCAAATGTCACACGCGTACTAAACCCAGAACCTTCAAAAATCAAAATCAATGTTTAAAAATTCCTCCAAAGCACGGAGTCCAAATCTGATGTATTTCAGATTTGAGGATTAACGCCCCGTTTGGAAATGGAATTTAGATTTGAATTTCGATTTCAAATCTCAGTAACTAAAATCTTAAGATTTCAAATTCATCTGTTTTGGTAACAATTGAATAATGAGGATTTAAATTTAAGAATTCAAAACTAATGAAGATGCTACTTATGTAAATGCTAATCTAATGAAGGAAGAGCATAATTCTATCTCATACCCTCAATTATACAAATCCGAAGTGTTTCATGTTATATTATGAAAAAACATAATAAAAAATAATAATAATAATAATAATTTTTAATAATAGTCATGCAATTTTTGACTCCAACCTAGTCTCTCACCTACAAACAAACAAAAAATATAAATATATGAGCACTTAAAGTAAATATTAGAACATGTACCCTAAAAGATAGAACTGTTCTATTGTATGATCGAGCTAGATATAACTATAACTACAACAACAGACCAGCTAGCATATATTAAAAGTCTAATATAATACAAAAAAGGCTAACATGCATATCATAAACTGAGAATGACTATAAAGTAGACATACTTCTTCTATTTCCTTCTTCTGTGAAACTTTTGGATTAGATCTGCAAGCAATGTAAAGTAACCGCAGCTCAAAAAACAGATAAAGAATTGCAAGAAAATAGAATTACAATGCTTGAGTTCCTTCAAACTATCAACCTGGTTCAAAAGTCCAACTAAATCATAGTACTGAAATTTAATAAGCAATAGTTGGATATAAGTCACGAGTTGTTTCATATATTCCTTCCTCTATTTTCTTTCCTTAATCTTATCTATTCCTCTACGTCTCTGTCTTATCAAATTAGGGCTAGACTTGACTTTTTGACTTGAAAGGGAATACTAATTACCTTTCAACATGAATTGACTATTCTAAGATGCTTGGAAAAATTGGAACGGTGAGAACCATGGATTTGAAATGAAGGAGCCATCCATGATGGTCATAGGTCATGGTCAAGCCATCACTAGACAAATTGCATGGCATTGCTTATAAGGGTGGCCAATCGTGGATTTGGTCCGCCAACCCTATATGACCCAGAATAATCAGCCTAACCTCCACCAAATGTCACACACATACTAAACCCAGCACCTTCAAAAATCAAAATCAATGTTTCAAAATTCCTCCAAAGCACGGATTCTCCAACGGGCTATTTTGTATTTGGGCCTTAAAAATCTAAATCCTCAAGTTCAAATCACCCTATCCAAACGGGCCTTAATATTATTTATTACTATTGCCTAAATAAAAACATTTGGTTTGGTTTCTTTTATGTGACTTCTTTCTATATGAAATTATCCGATCCATATAAACTACTGGCCTCAAAATGGCTGTTGAGATAGATATTAAGCATTTGGAAGTGGAGACTGATTCTGGTATGTTGTTTAACCTTCTACACAGTACCGATATTGAGGTTCATCCTCTTGGAACCTTGTTGTACAATTGCAAAACTTTGGCACAACATTTTGAATCCTACTCTATAAAGCATATTTACATAGAGAAGAATATAGTAGCTAATATTTTACCCAAAAAGAGTCTTGATCAAGATCTCGGAACTTATAGCTTCAATATCAATAGTGAGGGTTCGTTCCTTTCTAATAGCTTTGGTTGTTTAGTTTCTGAGTCTGTTTTCTTTTGTTTGGGCTTCAGGCCCCCTTGTAACCAAAAATTAAAAAATAACCCATATAAATTGAAAAGTGTTATAAACTAGAGAATATGAGAAAGATAGAATAGAAAAACAAAATGTAGGAGGAGGTAGAAGTGTGTATTTCATTCTCATTAGACCCCTTTATATAGGAGTATTGTTTACATCATAAGGACATAACTAATGAGTATTTACAGTGGACAACCNGTTTAAGAAAAAAATAAACCACACTATTAAAAAAGGCCCAAGACCCAAACCACACTATTAAAAAAGGCCCAAGAAAAAAAGGCCCAAGACCCAAACCAACCTTCATACTCAACAGAGCCCAAAGACAAGGCCCAAGTGTCTAAGGAAACAAACCCAAACCCAAGCCCAGAAACCCTAACCTTGCCTTGCCATTCTCGACGTCTGCAGCTCTTCTAAACAAACAGTGGCTACCGCCGCCTGCAATCTAGAAGAAATTCGCCAGGCTGTCACAACCATTGGAATACTCTGACGTACTGTCACAATCCTTGCCAACTGAGGATAGACCGCCACCATCACCGCGCACATCCAAGAAAACTGCCTACGAAACTCAGCCTCCATAGCCAGGTGCAAACGTGACTACACATTCGTCGTGAAGAGAAAAGCGTGGTACATCCCAGTTCACCGAAGAGAACCTTGGTCCTTCTAGGCTCTTCACTCTAGGCTCGTCGAATCTCTTTTCGGCCCAACAAACTCTTACTACTTCTCTACAAAATATATTAGAGATGGCTGGGTGAGCAAAACCACACGCTAAGTGAGTATATCATATAATATGCTAATAAAACATGTCATCTTATATTGGCTAGAAAATAGTATATCATATGCACAACAATTCATCACATCGCATCATCTCTTCTTATTGGTTAACTTTCAATTTAGTGACCACCACGGGCATCATAATGGCCTTCTTTAGCCCTATACCACCGTGTGACACATTCTTACCTCGACATAACCAATCAAGGAGTTACACGATTAGTCAAACAATGAACACATAATATATATAAATCCCACATACTTTGCAAATAGACATGCTTGAAAATATATAGATATTTCGTAAATAGCTAAAATCATGCTTTTCCACAATTGTTGTAGCAGGTAAGAATATTTGAAACATATTAAACAACTCAATCACCTCGACAATACGAATCGCCTCCTAAAATACCGATTGTAAACAAAGACTCCTAAAACAAGTCTTCTATAAATAATTGTTTGACCTAAATCAAACCTCCATGGATAGAAAGAGGATATCAAGATGAATCTGTAGCTTTTCGCGATCCTAAATCAGAGTTATAAATAAAAAGTTATGATCCGTCAAAATTTTAGAGAGAGTGATAGTTGGATATAGAGAAAATGTTAGAGAGAGAAACACTCTCGGAAATTATGAAGAAGAGAAACTTCTGTTTAGCTTATGTATAAGGTAATGTAACCAATCATCAGATGACAAGTGTCATAATCTAAACCTTCCACAAACAAACTTGTGCCACTAGTCAACCCCTTCAAATATACTTTGAAAATAGCTCGGAAATCCGAAAAATTTACTGATAAATACTGTGAACTCGTGACGATCTCTACTATCCACTTCCAACCAGAAAAGTAAAATATGAACAACTTTAAAATTCGGGATCTCACAAATAAATACTTGCTACAAAATGAAAAAAAAAATGACAAACGAAGTTCAATTTAGTTTTAATTTTTGTTTTTATAAAACCCACCACACCCTACCCTTAATGGGTCTGTAACACATGACCTCCCATAAACATAACTTGAAAATATCTAAATTGTGAAAGTATCTGTTGTTTAAAATTTTCTATTATGTATTATGAATGCTTTTTTAGAAGTTTGAGAGTCATCCATGAAAAGATTTTTCTTAGAATGGCTCTTTGCCTGTCCCTTCTCTAGTAAACCCTAGCCATCATGGCTGGGAACTCTATCAATGGTGTTTGACGCCAACATCAAGCAGACCTTTTATCTCTGCCTCTCGCTGTCTTCTTGCGGCAATCCAACGTCATCTTTGTTTGACAAAGTTTCATTATGTTTGTCTTTCTTTGGAGACTCACTGAAGTACACATGGAATTAAGAGTGGGATGGTTGCAGCTGGTCTCTTGAATTAGCTTTTAGCAAAGATCTGATTAGGATATGACCAGGTCGGAAGGGACTTATGGCCGGCGAGGAGCTGTACGTAGTTGGGGATGATTGAAAAATGAAGCTTGGAAGCCAAGGGGTGAGTGGCCCTGTTTGGCTGGTGAGGCGGTATGGTAGGCTAATGGTTAGCAAACTAGCGAACTTTGGGCCCCGTTTAGAGCCATGAAGTTTCGATTGATGGTGGCTCGAGTTGTTGCGCTCCAATCTGTAGAAGTTGAGGAAATGGTCTTCGTGCACCGGTCTCCAGGTGCATTGATGGAAGAGAGCCAAGCATTGGAGAAAGCAGAGCATGCCGGCGGGGCGACCAGATATGAAAGGATGGTTGCGACAACTGTTGCTACTCGTGCTAGATGGACGTCGGCGGCGCCTGCCGCGATTGGAAAAGTGCATCAGTGGAGGTGCCCAGATCATCTTGGGGACCCAATTGGATTGGGTGGCCCAAATCGGGTTGGGTGCCCAGATTACTTGTTCGGCCCAAGTTAACTTGGTGGTCCAAATCCTGCTGGGTCTTGAAATTGAATGGGCTTTGGGTGCCCAACACAAATCAGAATACTTTGTGGACTTGGGCCTTTGTGTGGACCAAACTGTTGGGATCTATTTCCATGGGGTTTGGTATATGGGATCCAGGAGGATGGACTCTGCCAAACCTCCTATCCCTAGTTTGGATGGCAAGGAGTGAATTTAGTTTTTTGTTGAACTATGCCTATTTACTGTGTCCTAGATTTGTCATAGTTTTAGGCTTACTTATAATAAGTGAGCACTGATTGTCTAATAAGTGAAATTTTGCCAGAAAATCAGGAAGTGGCCATAAAGAGGCTATTGAAGAACTTTGGGCAAGGACATCATGAGTTCAAGAATGAGTTGAAACTTATAGCCAAACTCCAGCATACCAATCTTGTACGGCTATTGCTGTATGGAAGAAGATGAAATGATATTGATCTATGAGTACATGTCTAATCGAAGTTTGGACAAATTTTTGTTTGGTATGTATGCTTATGACTTCAAAGATTAAGTTTTTGACAATGTGACGTCAAGTTTGAATTCTGCTAATTATTTTGTTCTTTTTTCCTATCTTGTACAACTTTTTGTATGAATGCAATTCTAATTCTGTTTCTTCTTCTTCTTTATGATATGTCCAATTAGATCCTTTTGAAAAGACAAGGTTAGATTGGGATACGTACACGCTTTCGAATTATACAAGGTATTGTTCAAGGAGCACTATATATCCACAAGTACTCTAGATTGAAAATCATCCACAGAGATCTAAATGCAAGTAATGTTCTATTGGATTGAACAATGAACCCCAAAGTGTCCGACTTTGGAATGGCGAGAATTTTTTATATAAATCAAATTGAAGCAAATACCAACAAGGTTGTTAGGACATAGTAAGTATATATACCCCATGATTTCTATCATTTAAACTTTTAAAAATAATATTGATGCTTATTCCTATACTATTTTTGTTGCGGCTACATGTCTCCTGAATATGCACTCTATGGTCATTTCTCTGAGAAGTTGGATGTATTTAGTTTTGGAATATTGTTGTTAGAGATTATAAGTGGAAAGAAGAATGCTTCTTTTTATTGTTTTGAAAATTCACTAACACTTGCTCAATGAGTAAGTACTAGAAATTACTTGTTTGTTTCTACATTGTTTTCAGGCCTTGCATATTACTTATGCAATTTTTAAACATAAGGTGAATCAGAATGCAAGAGGAAGATTAATGGGATTATATGTACGTAAATCTTAGGTATGGGAATTATGGAAATAAGGTAGAGGAGTGGAGATAATTGACGCATCAGTAAGGGAAACATGTCAGATTCATGAAGCTTTGAGGTGTATCCATGTCGGGCTTTTGTGTGTTCAAGAAGCTCCAGCTGATCGACCAACAATGTCATCGGTGATTCATATGCTCGAGGTTGATGAAGCTACATCACTTCCACCCTCCAAAGAACCTGGTTTTTCAACACGTAGGAATTCAAGTCCTGTTACCACTTATTCTAACAATGTTGTTACTATTACTTTGCCAGAACCTCGATAGAGCTTCAATAATGTTTGCATTCGAAGTCGGATATTAAAAAAAAAAACATAGAACTAGGTATTGACTTATCCGTTGCTTAATTGGCATGGGCCTCATAAATTGTATGTCCAGGTTTCCTATTCAATATGGATGAACGACTAATGTATGTATGGTTGAATGACTTATCTTGGTCCTTCTAGAACTAATAAGAAATAATTTTTTGGAGAGACTCAAGAGTCATCGGAACCCATGGAAGTGATTTGAAAAGTTAAACTTGACTTTTAGCCCTTAGTAGACTTGACTTGAGCATATGGTGCAAATTTCCGATATGTATCCGGTCACCAAATTGGAATTAGTTCCTCCTCTCTGCCCAAATTGAGCGATGAAACTAATTGAGATTTTTTTGTCAATGTTTCTTTCACTACTTGCTCTCCCTAGACTTGAGGTGGTGCAAATTGAGCTATCCGCGCATACGCTCCCACACTAGAGATTATTATTGTGGATGATGGAAACGAGAAAGATTAAGATACTTATATAGCTTTTCAAAATATGTTAGGGTAAAGTAAATATATATAGTATGCTTATTGACTTGATTAGAAGCCTAAAAGTCTTTAACTCATGAATAATAAGATGTAATGTGATGGCTCTTGTCATTCACATTCTTAGGTTATGTAGGTTATCGTTTTGAAAGGTTTAAGCAGTAATTGTGAGTAATGGTACGTCTTAGTAATTATACTAAATCTTGATGTTAAGCCAACTGGTCTTATACCCGTGCAATGCATGTGCGATTAGTGAATTCCCTTCGGTTGTTATCCGCTTCTTTAATTTCTTTTCTTTTTGTATTTTGTTATGAATGATAATGACTATTCATGCAATAGGTATTGCTTAATGTATGCGATTGACAGACTCGTATGTATGCGATTGACATACTTGTAATGTGCGATTGATTAGTATAGCTATTATGTATTGCCTTTTGTATACATGATGTAACCCTATATAAACCTCATGGTGAGATGAATACAATACATTTTTCCAATTCTCTATAACACGTTATCAGCACGATACTCTAACCCAAGCCCAAGCCAGGAAAAAAAACCCTAACACCTGAAATTTCTTTCACAAAAAACTGCCGCAAGCTCCTAGCCCTTGCTAGCCATACCGTGCACTGCTCCTGCAGCCCTTGAGCACCCGTGTGCATCCTACTGCCCCTGCAGCATCGTTGCACGCCTGCTGCCCCTGCAGCACAGCAGCACGCTCGTTCCTGTACAGATCAGCCTGTTTGTACGCCCCGAAACGTCTTGATCGGGATCTCAGATCAAAATCCTTCCTTCATTAAAGTTGTTCGTCTCTGCCTCTTCTATCTGACCTCCAAATTTCAGCCATATTGGAGTTGTTTTAAGATCTGTACACCATTCGAAGTGGGAGATGTTCAGAAGCGAATCTGCTCCGAATTTCAACAAGTTTTAAAGATTAAAGCTCCTGCTTTCTTGTCTTTTAAATTACTTTTTTTTTCTACAGGATTTTCAATATATGAATATGGGTTCAATTATTTAATAAAGCGGAATTGTGGGGATTCACGTTTAACGAACTAAGAGTGTTCATAATGCTTGGACTAAGAGTGTCCGTAAGCATCAAATTTTGACCATATTAAAACATTATTGTTTGGTCTAATCCAAAAGAGATTCTTGGAAATTGTTTTCTTGGTAGCATAGCTCGGAAATCTTATTATTTTAGTTTTCGTGGAAGTTTAGCTCCAAAACTAATATATATTCTCTTCTTATTTTCTGGATGTCGAATGAACCTAGACTTGATTTTCCCATGCTTGACTCAACAAGCTCGGATTACCACAGTTGGGTAACTAATGTTGAGAACCACCTCACTTCAAAGGGAATATTACCTATAATCCAGGCACCTAACCCGGATCGTGTGTTCGTGCGAACACCTACAAAGCATGCTCAAGCAGTTATCTTGATGCGACGCCATATAGACAAGGCACTCAGATTAGAGTATATGTCGATCAAGGATGCAAGAGAGCTATGGGTAGCGCTAGAAGAGTGCTTTGGCAATGTCCAAGATTCTCTCCTCCCTGACTTGAAGGTTTAATGAAACAATCTGAGCTTTGCTGATTTCAAGTCTGTTGCTAAATATAATTCAGAAGCTCTTCGCCTATAGTCCATGTTGAGGTTTTGTGGACAACTTGTCACAGAGCAAGAGCTAATTGAGAAAACTCTCTCCACCTTCCCCATTTCAGCCATTGTGGTATCAAAGTAATATCGCACTGAAGTCAATGCTGGACGGATCACGAGGTTTCATCAGCTTATCAATCTCATATCTGTAGCTGAGAAACATGATAACATACTGGTGAGGAATTATAATTCAAGGCCCATTGGAACTAAGAGTGTTCATGAGGCGAATTATAATGCACCCAAAAGAGGGTACAAGGAGCGGAACCCTAAGTATAAGGGATATGAGGGATGTATGGGTCCATATAACCGCCCTAACAAGGAAGAAAACTGTAGGTTTAGTGCAAATACACGTGGTGGCAATGCCATACGTGGGAGAGGTGGTCGTGGTATCCCTGGTCGTG
>LYNE01005691.1:3160-15098 GCA_001662545.1 Rosa x damascena
GACTGTGCAGGGACGCAGGCAGGTGTGCAGCGCGAGCTGTGCAGGACGCAGGGCGCGGGTGCGCAGGTGGTGTGCAGGGGCTACGGGGGCATCAGCAGTCCGTGGGCTGGAGGCTGGTGGAGTTGACGGCAGAGATAAGTTTTTTCAAAGCTAGGGTTTTTGGTTTTCCTTTTTCTTTTTGGGCTAGGGTTAGAACTCGTGCTGATAACGTGTTGTAGGAGAATCGAATTGTGTGTTTATTATTGATAATAGGAGCCCTTATATAGGGAGTTACAAGGTATACAAAAGGTAAGAGAATCCGAATACAATTGAATACCTATAACACTTTCCTATTACAATCCTAAACCCTAGTTTGTAGAGGCACACTATGTCGACATCCTTCAACAGATATCACACTGGCACAAAATTACCAAAAACATCAGTACTAGCTTGACTCTGCAGCAAGAAAATCCAAAAGTTGAAGTAGACCGAAGATTAATATACATATTAATGATCGAGTAAACTTTATCTATATACTCAATTTACTACATAGTTCCACATTGTGCCTACAGCTCATAATCTTTCAATGAAAAAATTGAAGACACACTAGTGAGGATTTGAGCTCAAAACATTTTTTAGAAAATCAATACAAACCCCAATTCTTTGTTAATATGAAAAATATTATGATTCACAAATTTGTTTTAGCAGCTGTTGACGTTATGCTAAATTAGTTAGCTTGGGTTATAAGTTTTTGTGATACTTAATATACTTCGATTTATTATGTTTTGTTTGGCAGGTCTTAATCAAGATGTGAAGATTGAATTGAAACAGCAACTTTAAAAGCTTTCTAGAAAGTCTTTGATGAAAGACCAAGTCAGTTCAACTAGACCGAACTGAATAGAGATCAGAAGAGTGCAAGTATTGACTGACCCAAAATTGGTTCTCATCTCCCTGTGATTTTCATTCTGCTTGGAAACAGTGTGAATGAGTGGAGGAGATAAAGAACAGTGTGCAAGTTCAGATAAGAAGAGAAGCTGTGCAAAAATAGAAGCAGTAAATCAGGAATTGCGCGCCTACTAGAGTGAAGAGGTGAGTAAACCGAATCAACTGCGAGAGAATTATACTTACAACTCAGACATCAACACATGGCAATATCTCCATCTGTTGAGAGTATATACATCTCACATGGGAAAAATAGGACCTTACTAGTGAGTTTATAAGGGTTTGAGCCACTTCATCCATTACCAATTGGTTTTGGATGTGAACCTCAAATTACTTTATCATGATTGAGAATGTGATAAAATATAACTCCCACATTGGAAAAATATAACTTTACTTATGGGTTTATAAGGGTTTGGGTCACTCCATCCATTGCCAATTGGTTTTAGATGTGAACCTCAGATTACTTTATCATGGTATCAGAGTGGGTTATCCCACGTGTGCATGCCTCAGGACCACACAGGCTCCACGTCACCCAAAGTTGTCCATGTGTATGGCTTGAAAATTCGCCACACGTGCGGGGCGTGTTGAGAGTATATAGCCACTCCATCTATCATGATATCAGAGTGGGTTATCCCATGTGTGCATGCCTCTGCTGCATATCAAGAAACAGGGCAGAAAGAAGACACATTACTCAGCTTTTCAAAGTATCAATTGACAACAACATATATATTCTCTCTAGTATCAATAGACTGAATTGGGAAGGGCAAAGACCAGAATTGGGATGTGCGGCATACCTTGGGGAATGGAAACGGTCTGTTTCTCCTTGGTATGGCTTGTCCTTGTCAAACCCATTGATCATGAGTTCAAGCAAGACCCTAGAACTGTGGAATCAACAATGACTTCAAACAATAGGATCTTACACGTAGAATATGCAAGCCCTCTGAGACATGGCCAAATTGATCAGAATGCAAGCCCTCTGTCGTTACCCAATAAATATGTCCTTGATGTGAATCTTGGGCCAATCTTCACCCGTCTCTCTTTGGCACCGTTTCTCAAGCAAAGGACATTCATAGATATGTAGAGAAGAGGGTAGCCCACTATCTGGCAAGCACCGGAGCGCAGGACAATTCCAAATCTCCAAGCGTTGAAGAGAAGAGGGTAGCCCACTTTCTGGCAAGCACCGGAGCGCAGGGCACTCGCGAATAATCAATGTCTGAAGAGAGTTGAGATGGCCAAACCACTTGGCGCCGTCGATGGTCTCACAATTCAGACGGCAGATCTCTAGATATGTGAGAGTGCTGGGAAACAGCTCCTCCGCAAACCAATCTACTTTTTCGTCGCAGTCAAAATCAAGTACCAGTCTTTTAAGAGAGGTGAGTGTTCGGAGACCCTTGTTCAGATTCTGCACTCTCTTTGCATTCACTTTTTTACAGTCGAAGTACTCAAGTGATTTTAACTTTGACGGGAATCCATCTTCCGGAAAGCATTCAAATTCTGGGCAATTATATACGTCCAAAGACTCAAGAGATGGGAGACTGTCTGATGCTAATCTCCCGGTAAGATTGGGACAGAATTTTACTACAAGCTCTCTGAGGGAAGGTAACTGTCCCAATGGTGGCAAGGATATACAATTATCACAATCAAAAAGTTCAAGATAAACGAGAGCAGAGGAAGAATAATATTCTGACCAACCTGGAAACATATTGCCTCTATAACCTCTAATTTTAAGACTTTCCAGGTTCAGGTGAGGTTGGAGCTTCTCAAGCACTTCTCTTTCTTCTACAGTATTATTGCCTTCTTCACATGAATCCCTTCCTCCCCAAAAAAAAATGGGGTCTTTCCATTCCAATACCAGTTCCTTAAGAAACTTCTTGTCCCTCAGTATGTAGGCCTCCAAACCGCTGCTATACTCAAGCCCTGAGATACAAAGTCTTCCACGCAATTTTTCAAGCTTCTTTAACTCCGGCAAATTATCCCCAGCAGTGTGTTTGTCTAGCGCAAACTCTGGTAACATCTGGAGGTCTTTCAACTTACCCATTTGTGGTGGCATCTTTTTTAACGTCTTTGTAATATCCAGATGGCTCAAGTTGATCAATCTTCCCAAGTTAGCTGGCAGTTCAGTAAGGCCTGTACAGCATACCAACAACAATACTTGCAAGTTATACAAAGTACAAATTGTATCAGGTAACTTTTCGATGGAACTGTAAGACAAGTCCAAGTGCTGAAGATGTTTCAAGTTGTTAATTGAATCAGGCAATTCATCAATATAGTACCCTGATAACTTGAGCATTCTTAAACATTGAAACTTTGGCAATGCCTCGTAGAACCCTTTGCCCGAGAACGTCCACCGCATATATGGTCCTAATTGCAGTAAGGTGTGCAAATGTTTAGCTTGCTGTAAAGCCTCAAACATCTCTAGGCTATCAGTCTCATCACAATATCTCGACATAAATGAAAAGTGACGAGTCTTGCTCAAATTGTTGGGTGAATCACTGCCCTCCCACCTAGAAAAAAATTCTCCTGATACAAAGCTTGCTAAATCATTGATAAGGTCATGCATGATATATTTATCGGAACTTGATGCAACTTGAATAAATGACATTGAGATTAGATCATTGAAGTAATCTTGTCCGATTTCTTCTGCAGTTTTGGTTTTTTTAGGTTGCACTAGATCTTCAGCCTTCCACAAGTAAACCAATTCTGATGTTTCGAACACATAGTTCTTGGGAAATATCGAACAATATGCAAAACAATGTTTGAGTTGTGAAGGCAGGTACATATAGCTCAACCAAAGAGATGGCAGAATGTCACTCTCCAAAGGCAACTCCCACAGGTCACTGTTCAATATAGTTTCCCATTCACCAACATTTAATTTAGAACATAAGAGACCCGCAAGGGACTTAATAGCCAAAGGAAGACCCTTGCACTTTCGAACAATTTGTCTACCGATTTCTCCAAGATGTGCGCGCACACCAACACCTGCATTTTTGAAGGCATGTTTTTCAAATAATGGCCAACCATCTTCCTCGGGCATTGGCATTAGATAGTGAGCTTCAAGAGTACCCACCATACGTGCAACATCTTGATTGCGTGTTGTGACAATAATCTTACTTCCATGTGCTCCAAATTGAAAAGGACGCCTTAAGACCTCCCATTCAGTATAATTCTTATTCCACACGTCATCAAGAACAATGAAAATCATTTTCCCCTTCAAAGCTGCCTTCAATTTTGACTGAAGTAGATGTAAGTTCCCAATGTTGCAAGCATCTAAAGTAAGGGACTCATAAATTTGTTGTGAGATCCGAAGAACATCAAATTTTTCAGAAACACAAGCCCATGCTTGGATGTCAAAATGTTGTTCAACTCTAACATCGTTGTACAAAAGCCGGGCAAGGGTGGTCTTTCCGATCCCACCCATACCCACAATAGGAATCACACTTATATTATTGCTTTTCTCATCATCTGATAGCAACAGTTTAATAAGCGTCTCCTTCTCGTCATTCCTACCACACACACCAGAGTCTTCTACCAAAGAAGTTGACTGTAGTGTTTGCGATACCCTGTATCCAGCACTTGCTTCCAAACCCAAGACATATTTTCTCTTCTCCATAATGGAATCTAGTCTATTAAGAACTTCCTCTACCCTGAGGTAAATTAATGTTGAGTCAAAAGCATGAGATAGAAGACTGGAGTTGAGGTCTTGTACCTTACTCGTGCTACTTCCAGATTCGGGTTCCATCTTTCGTCTTAATGCTTCTGTCTTGATCTCCTGCAATAGGTCCTGGGTATCATAGACAGCTTCTTTAAGCTCATTGAGCCATGCCTTCACAGTTGGGTTGTTCAGTTGCTTCCCCTCGGCGTCATCGAGGTGCGGCGTAATAAACAACAACTTGTTCTGTAACACCTCCTGGACATGGGTCAGGGGCACACCACCTAGCTTGTCTTGAATCACTGTAACAATCTTTTGGATGAACTTTGACTCGTGCCTACAAATTGCAATCAAAACAAAAATATATTATACAAGCTAGCCAGCTATGAGTCTATCAATTTCAAACAATTAGATATGCGAATAAAATCAACAATTAACTGATATGTATATACCCGTCAGCTTCATTTTGTAAAACCATGCCTGCTAGATCTGCAACTTCTCTAAGCGCTGCCCGCCATCCATTCAACTTCTCCGAGGATTGATTTTCTTGGTATTTAGGAACCTTTGAAAGAGTTTCTGCCTGCTTCCTCACATGGGATGGATCAACGTCGTAGAAGACGGGTAACACGACATGATCAGAGGTCCTCTTGCGTTGAAGGATCATAACAAGCTCGTCCAGACACCATCTGGAAGAGGTGTAGTCTTTCGAAAACACAATCACAGAACTTTGTGACTGTTGAATGGCGTTCTCAAGCTTTTCCTTGATATTTTCCCCTCTCTCGAGTTCAGAGTCATCTCGGAAAGTATGAAATCCGGCGTTGACCAGAGCCGCGTAGAGGTGATCAGTGAAGTTCTTTCGAGTGTCCTCACCTCTGAAGCTCAAGAACACGTGATAGCGAAATGGGTAAGGAGAGGCAGTATATTTGGAAAGGGAGGCCTTCTGACTTCGGAACAGAGCCATGGATGAACCAACAAATCAAAATCTCAGAGTTGAGTGGGAACTGGGTTCTGTAGAAAGGATTCCCCTTCTTTCTCTTTTTCTTTTATGGTTGATGCCCCTTGGTTTTTTCCAGTCAAAGTCATCATGTCCCTTTCTTCATTTCGGCAAAAAAAGAGTAAAAAATTCATATGCACAGACCATGATGGGAAAAATTCACCAACGGTGTCTAGACACTTAGGGGACTTTCAGAATGATACCTGAACTTACAAAGTTATCAATGTGATACCTGAACTCATTTTTTCGTATCAACGTAGTACCTACGACCAATTTCCGTCACGGCTCTGTTAAATTTTGCACGTGTGACGCACGTGAAGCCGAAAATAAGGGCAAAAAGACTTATTTACCCTCAAAAGTTTTTTTTTACTGTCTTTCTTTATTTCTTTATTTCTTTCTTCTTTTTTATTTCTTTCTTTCTTCTTCTTCTTCGGAGTTCTTCCCCGACGGCGCGAGTACGCCTTATTGTTGGACTGGTGTTGTGCTTGGGTTCTATGTGCTAGGTTCAGTGTTCAATTCATGGTATTGTTGGACTGGTGTTGTGCTTGAGGTTGTTTCGTTGTGGGAGATGAAGGTAAGTGGGTCGAAGGGCTGAGAGGAGTATGGGACCAGATCGGATCGCCATGGCTGCCGGAGTGGGATCTGGTTGCCGGTTCGATCGGGTTTGGAGACGGTAACGCACCGGGGGTGACGTTTGGTGGGGGTGGCTCCAGATTGGGTTCGGTGGGAGTTCGATTACGGCGGCGGCGACTTGCAGTGACGGCGACATCATTACCAATGGTTTGGACAGGTTGCTGTTTCGATCTTCCATGGCCGCTGCTGTTGGGTCTGGCTACTGTTTCGATCTGATACAACACCTGAAAAAGCTGCATCAATAAATTCAGTTGGTGGGTTTGTGCAGCTACTGAGATGTGAGAGAGATAAGCGAATGAAGCTTCGCAACGGCAGAGGTCTGATCAGGTGGGCATTTCGAAAGCGAAACATTCAATGACAGAAGAGCCTCATCGAGCTTCCCAGCAGCCAAGGCAGCACAGCCTGCCTTGTAAGCCTGATCCGCTTTCCGGGCATCAAACTGAGGTTGAGCAGAGCTCTCATTCTTTGAGATTGAAGAAGAGGAAGAAGAAGGGGACGTAGATTCGAGAAGAACAGAGGCGCGTGCGTCTTCAAGATTGCAAATTGCAGTGTTGATCTCGGCCATTAGAGCTTCTGGCATTGATGGGATGGTCTTGAGTTTCATGTCGTCGAAGACGCTCCTCCATTGGGAGCTTTTCTGGGAAGATCGAACCCATTTCCCGGAGTTGGGATAAGAACCTGTTTCCAATTCAGGATTTTGAGCAAACACAATCTTTAATTAAAAAAATTGAAAGAAAGAAAGAAAAGAAAAGAAAAAGAAAGAAGAAAAGGGAAAAAAAACTTTTGAGGGTAAATAAGTCTTTTTGCTCTCATTTTCGACCTCACGTGCGTCACACGTGCAAAATTTAACAGAGCCGTGACGGAAATTGGTCGTAGGTACTACGTTGATACGAAAAAATGAGTTCAGGTATCACATTGATAACTTTGTAAGTTCAGGTATCATTCTGAAAGCCCCCTAAGTGTCCAGACACCATTGGTGAATTTTTCCCGACCATGATTAGCGGGAAACGTGTAGATGGTTATACCGAGGTGTTCGGTAATTATTTTAAAGGTTAAAGTTAGGCTTCACTTGATCAAAATCGTCTTCTTACTTTCTTAGATACCCACCTACGACTTGTACACTCGACTCAAGATACTGAAGAGAAGTCCAGTGCAGATCAAGTGATTAACGGTGAAATATCTGCAGTTGATTCGTTGTCTGAAATTTTATACAATATAATATAAGGAGCCTTGCTTTAATTGCAGCAAAGCAGACCAATCCTCGATGCGGCTGCCACGAATAGTATATGGAGTCATCAGGACTGCTAGCTTTGAAAGCATGAGAATAAAGTATATCTGTATCTAGAACTACAAAAACTTATCCAAGGACCAAGGGGTAGCAAAATTAAATAGCTCAATTGATCATGCATCCAGAAATAAAAAGAGTCTAGTACTGTCAAATACTTTCCCAGTAAACACAGTAGTCTATTCTAAAGTAGGCACGACTGTAATATCTTCTAATGTAGCTAGGTACAGCTTATACATACTGCAAGCTGCAAAATATTTCTCTGTACTATTTCTATGTCTGCTCCTCGAAAGTTGAAGCCACTATTAGTAATCCTGCCATCACTGCAAAAGTTTTCCCAGCAATGGAAGGGGTTGTAGGTAGACCATCGAAGTAGCACCAAAAACGTAATCACGCAGACACCTCTCGTGGCTCTCTGGGGTGTCCAGAAGTCCAAGAGTTGATACAGTCCGCAAAGGAATCTCCTTGCTGACATGCAGCATAAAAAGAACAAACATCACAGCTCAAATCAATTGGCATTGCACTAGACTACCTTGGAACCGGAATAGATTTTACATGTTCAGCTTTTATGGAACCGAAATATACTATTTTCGAAATGATGGAAAGTGATAAATAGTACTATTTATTTTCTGGAAATGTTTATTTCTTTTTTCAAATTTTGATTTAGTTTGTAAAGAGACCAAATCTGACCCATCAATCTGGAGTTCAAGCAAGACCCTAGAACTGTGGAATCAACAATGAGTTCAAACAATAGGATCTTGCACGCAGAATATGCAAGCTCTCTGAGACATGGCCAAATTAATCAGAATGCAAGCCCTCTGTCATTGTCATATCCTTTTGAACTTGATATATATGCACTTGATGTTAGCAATCTTGGGCCCGTCTTCACCCGTCTCTCTTTGGCACCGTTTCTCAAGCAAAGGACATCCATCGATATTTAGATCAGAAAGAGAAGAGGGTAGTCCACTATCTGGCAAGCACTGCAGAGCAGGGTAACACAAAATCTGCAAGCGTTGAAGAGAAGTGCGTAGCCATTATCTGGAAAGCACCGGAGCGAAGGGCAATTCACAAACAACATAACGATTAACACATCAAGAATTACACTCTCATGAAGTAAAATTCTCACAAATGGATAACTCTCTAGATTGAGACCAGAAAGAAAAAAGAAAAGAAAGAAAAGAATAGTTTTTGAAATTTCAATTTCCCAGGAAGCAAACAAGCCCTAAAAGTAAGTGAGAGTTATGAACCATGTTAGCTATGAGACTTTGACATTGGGAAGTCAAAGAATGAAAATCTAACTAAATGACTATCTGTTTGATTAACAAAGTTTCATCAAGCAATCTAATACTGGAATTCCTAAGTTTCATAAAACTGGAAGTGGCAGTAGTTCCAAGAATCATTACCAGAATCTTTGGGCAACTGAGAAGGTCTTGATATGCTGTACCAAGCGAAGAACGTATCTTGATGTGAAGAACTGTTCAGCCAACTCTGAAGGACTATAACAACCCTGATAGCCCATTCCGGCATTCCCAACGTTGAGAAGAATTACATCAGCACTCTGTACAGCATGGTCTTCTGCATACCAAAAAATATAGGATACATTTAAAAGACTTCAAAAGTGAAGTATGTAGTTATTCATACAAGACATTAGTTCACTCTACAAAATCACTTGAGATCCTTGGAAATTGCTTTACAGTATTACAAAATTACATGCACAAACACCAAAACCAAGATCTGCCTGAAGAGCGACGATAGAGTGTTGAGTTCAGAGCATAACATTCCATGCATAGTTCTGAGACCTATATACTGCATATATTTTGAAACTTTGAAATAACATTCCATCAAAAACACCACGTGTATTTTGATACTTTGATAAGACAATAGCATTTGCAGTTACTCATAAAAGACTGATGTTAAGAACACCATACAGGTCTACAAAATCAATCGGGATCCTTGAAACTTGTTTAACAGTTCTGCCTGAAGAGTCTCAATAGAGGACCGAGTTCAGAACAATACATTCCATGCACAGTTCTCAGACCTATATTGGTTTCCTGTGGGGTCCAAAGAGTTGAGATATTTCCAGTTAGATACAGGAACCGAATTCAAGTTATTCAAAAGAATTCTGTATTCCTCTTATGAAGATGCATGGACTATTTTTTTATGCACAAAAAGCGCATAGGAAGTAAAAGACTTGGAAGAATGCATGTGGCTCCTGCACAAAGGGGTGATAAGTACAAAAAGGACTTACAGACTTACAGTTGAGGTCTTGACTTCCCAGATTTGTTCACCAGCTGATGTTTTGGCATTCTTTTAGAGACAAAGTCAGCTTCAACTGATCTACCTGCAACCTCTAGGGAAGACTTTAAATGATGTAAGCACGGCAACTGCTGGTGGTCGCCATTCTCAATTAGTTCATGGTACAAGCCAAATGCTTCTCGAAGCTTATTGATATTACATAGCCCTAATATAACTTGGTCAAATATATCAATACTGACATTTTCTTGCTTCCGCAGACTAAATCGCAATATTTCACATGCCTCTATTAGCTTTCTGCTCTGGTAAAGGAAACTGACCACTTCTTCTATTTTAATCGAGTATCCGTTATCATACAGCATCCCTACAATCTCAAATGCTTTATCTCGCAATCCCTCACTGAAAAGAAGCCTTATAAGATCTGTTGAGAAGTTAATATTTTGTCTAATGTTTTTCTCCAACATTAAAAGAACAAAGCTTGCAGATTCACGGGCACAATGCATTTCTAAAAGAGCTGCCAGTATAGAATGGAAAGTAGATGTTTCTGGGAGATGAGAGCTCTTCAGCATCTTCTCTAGAGTCTGTTGTGCAAGAAGGGGCTTACCCTTTTCCAACAGACCATCAATCAAGGAATCATAAATCTCGACATCAGGAACAAAATCCCTTCTAAGCATCAAGACTAGAAGTTTGTACCCAGCTTCGAATGTTCCTTCCCTACAGTGGCCCATGATCAAAGTCTTGTAGGATGGAGGATCTTGTGTTCCTCTTTTCAGTAGCTGCCTAAACACTTCATCTGCTTTCTTAGTTCTCCCATTACTACATAAGTACTCAAAGATAGATTTGTAAGAGGCAACAACAGGTGTACAGCCACGATCACTTAACAAGATTTGTTTCTTGGATAGCTCATCAAACAACTCCTCAGCTTTACCATAATCCCTTCGTTGACACAAACTGCGTATCAAAACGCTGTATGTAGCTGAATCTGGAGGGACCTGTAACTCTGACATCATTGTGAAAACCTTAAATGCTTCCTCTAAGTTTCCTGCATTGCAATGCGAATGCATCAGCGTGTTTAACGTACACGTATCAGGAGTAAATCCTTCACCTCTCATTGTTCCCTCCAAGACTTCTTTTACCTTATCTAGCTTCTTTACAATACCCTCTAATCAATGTCGTATAAGTAACAACATTCGGATTCAACTCCCCACTTCTCTTCCTCATACCCTTCACCACATTTCGCGCAATCCCAACCTTCCCTGCTCTACACAACCCATCCACAATCGTATTATAAGTAACCACATCCGGCTCACATTTCAACCTTGACATTTCCTTAAAATAATGAAAACCCTCATCAACCATGGAGTTCATACAGAACCCCCTAATCAAAATATTAAACGTATGCGTATCCGGCGTAACTCCATACATTCCAAGCATTTCATCATAAACATTCTTAGCCATACTAGTCCTACCCCTCTTAAGCAAAATCGAAAGCAAACTATTGAAAGTAACAACAGAAGCCGATATCCCCATAGACTTCATCGTCCCAAAAAGCTTCACAGACTCCTGAAACAACCCTGCTTCCCCATAGCTCCTAATCAAGCTATTAAAAAACCGGTCCTCGATCTTAACCTTCCCATTGGACCTCTTCTCAATCGAAAACAAGAGATTTCTAGCGGCATTGAGATTCCGGTTCCGGCCGAAAATCTCAAGCAACATGAAGAAGGATTGGGCGTTGTGGGAGAAGCCCATTGATTCGGCCCAGTTGAAGAACTTGAGGGCTTGGGTTGGAGTTTTGATGCGGCGGAGGGTTTGGGAGACGGTGGTGGTGGAGATGGAGGGAGAGAGAGAAGAGAGAGAAGACTGGAGGCGAGATGACAATGGGTTGGAGTTGATGAGCGACGCCATGGCTTTGGCGGTTTTGCTGCCTTGGGATTTGGGCTTTTCGGCATCGGAGGACCTGGGGATTGGAGATGATGATGGGTTGAGAAGAAGGAATGTAAAAGAAGTGAAATTTGAGAAAGAGAGGCGTACCTGAGAGGAGGAGGAGAAGATTTGGAGTTGCGGTTGGGTCTGAGGAATTGCTCTCGGAGAACTGTCAAGGCTGGTCGCCGGGAAATGGGTTTGGCGGCCATGGCAGATCAAATAGGTTTTTTGGTTTGGGTTTGGTTTAAATTTAAACGATCGATCTCTTTATATAAGCGAT
>LYNE01005692.1:4697-16584 GCA_001662545.1 Rosa x damascena
GGGGGGGGGGGCTTTTTTGCTCCCCCGCTTATAATCGGAAGACGATAAGCAATTGGTAACCAAACTTGTGAGCAGCTTTTTCCAGAAGCTGATGTGGCTTCCATCGAAAAGCAGAAGTAGCATCAACCCAGCTTTTAGAAGCCAGAAGCCATAAGTGAACTGTGGCCTAGTGACTGTAGATTAATGAAATTTCTATAATACCGGTATTTACCCTTCATTGGTTGAAGCTATTACTCATTGCAATGAAACCCTTCTCATATCCCTACGCTGCATCAACTTCTCTCCCTCATCACAGACGTCGCGCGATCTCTCTCCTTCTGACGCCACCTCACGTAGCTTCTCATTAGGATTTCGGGTTGGAAACTGAAGCCTCAATCAAGCAAGGCTCCTTGGCAATTTGATTCAGTTTCATTTTTATTCTATTTCAGTTTCAAAGTTCGATGATTTTGCTGAATTGAGATCAATTTCGTTCTGGGTTTGAATATGAGTGGTAGAGATTGTGATTTGTAGCATATATGTGTGTGTGTGTGTGTGTGTGTGTGTGTGTGTGTGTGTGTGTGTGTGTGTGTGTACTGGGTGTTGTGATGTGTAGCAATTGAAATTGACAAGATTTAAGAGGAGAGAAAAGAATCATAAGACTTAGTTGAGATCTGGCAGGTGGAACCAACAGGGTTTTGCAGGTTTTTGTGGGTAGAGGAAAGTCATTAGATTTGGATTTGTAGTAGTGTCAGAGCTCCTCTTAAGAATGCTATCTCTGAATGAAATGAAAGTTTATTTCATATACTTTTAAACAAAGCTGTAACTATCAAAATGACTAATAAGATGGAAAAGGTTCTGTAGAATGGAGTATTGTTCCTAGATCTACTGAGGGTTGTTCTTAATCATCTAAGATCTTCATTATGATTTACATAAACGAGAAAATTACTACTATCCCAATCAGCTATCTATTACTTGTACTCTACTTAGCTTGCTCATATTACTTTCAAAGAATTCATCTTTAGACTAATCTCATTTTGTCTTTTAAACGATTTTGCTTCTTGTCTCTATGAATTCTTTACTGGTTCTAACTTATAACTAGAGGGATTATTTTCTCTAGCTAACAATCACCATCCAAAACTCTTATGTTCAGGTTGTTAGAAATGGTCGTTTTTCTTATGATATTTGCTACAATACTCTAATTTCAGTGAATTTTATTCAAGAGTAACTATTTCTTACAATTTCATTAAGCACAAATGTATGAGTATTCCCTTAAGAATGACAGCCTTAGAACAGTGAATTGGGAATATTTCCTTACTCAAACATTCTTTATTGCCTTTTTTCTTTTCTTTTTCTTTTTTTTTTTTCACTAAAAGGAAGCCTCATTGAAGGCATTGGTCTTTACTGGAGTAGGGTCTTAGTAGGCTTATAATCACCTAGCTCGCCCTTTTACCTTGTTGGTGTCCAAATACATTTCAATTCTTGGAGAAGAATACCTGATTTCTTTTGGGACAGAACTTCAAAATGGAAACTCCTCATTTTATGTGTTCTAACGTAGCTTGGTAATCTATTTGATTTACATAACTTAAATCTTAATAGATGTCAGCTTATACTGTAAAATAGAAGCCATGCTGAGAAATCTATAGAAGTATGGTACTTCTAACTCAACAAGTCGGTGGGCAAGTTTGTAAGACTTTAGATGTTGCACTAACCGGACATATACTCTTATTCAATTGTGAGAGTTCATCAGTATCACACAATAAGACAAGGTCTTAGAGTAGCGTTTTGTTGTCTTTTCAACTCTTTTGGCATATTACAGGAGTTTCATGGAAAGGGTCTCTTGTTTAGTGTCAGCATATAGGAAGGGAACACTTGGAATATATCCATTGAGTAATAGAACTTCTAAATCAAGGTCTAAACTTTTTGTAGCTACAGTTTCAATGAAACATTAATTGAATTTTTGTGCCATGATCCTTACTAAGGTTAATAGGCAATGCTTGTGCAACATATATCAAATACATTGATGATCTGCATGTATGTTATTCTTTAGATGTTGTTGTCTCAGTAGTTGAGATGTTGTACAGCTAGATCTTATTTGCTTGATATTCCTAGTTGAGATTGTGTATTTATTGTGTTTATGTATTATAGTGCATCCTGTAGCCAGCAGATCCTGCATAGTTATCATATCATTTGTGGATATTTACTAATCATTTGTTTCTGGGTGCAGTCCTTATTTTCTAGAGCTAATGCTAAAGTGAAGGAGTTGCGACATTCAATTGATGTTCTAAAGGCTGAAAGTGAACAATTAGAGGTTCTCTCTCTCTCTCTCGGTCTCTGTATATATATATATATATATATATATATATATAGTGCCTTATCAATGAAGCCTTCTATTGCTGGTCAATGGCTCAATTAGTCATAATTGTCTACTTATTGCGTTCAATATACTTTCATAAACTTCCTTGATCTGGGATACTTCATAAGTTTGAATACAACACATTATTTAGGCAAAGAGGTTAGGTTAATTGACTTCTATGTTTCCTCCAATATATAAATCCAGTCTTCATATCAGAAAGTTGTAACTTCATCATGATTTCAATATGTCTTGGGATGATGACTGAGATGCCTGCTTCACATTCTAGGAATTCTAAGTTATCGTAGCATGTATGATGGAATTACCATTGTTGGCTTAATTAAAGCGTATTTAAAGATAACATTATCAACATTGTAAATTGGTCTTGTGGGTCATCTGGATTTCTATATGAACTCATAAAAAGGAATATGCTGAAATTAATTCTCTCTTTATTGCTATTTCCCTTGAAATTTCTGATGCCGAGGGAGAAAATGTGGCTCTCCTGATTCTTTTGGAGATCTTCATGACATTTGATACCCTTTTCTTTTGGTCATCCCGCTCTCTCTCTCTCTCTCTCTCTCTCTCTCTCTCTACTTGTATGCATGAGCTGTACTTGTTATATGCAGAAGTAGGGAAGTACTTGTTATATATCAAGTATCCATGATAAACATTGTATGATTCCATGTTAAATTCAAAAACATAAGTAGGGCAGTGATAGATACTATAACATGTACTTGTTATATGCATCAAAAGCTTTTCTTCATAACATTTATTATGCTTTTTATCTGTGCTAGATGGGAAAAGAGTCGGCTGTTTGGAATGAGGGTTTAGTAGATGTATTTTGTGACTTATGTATCAAGGAGATGCTTAACAATAATCATCCACATACTCATTTAAATCCGGCAGGATGGGAGAATATAATCAGTAATTTCACTAAAGAAGTGACAAAAGAATATACTAGAAAACAACTGAAAAATAAATGGGATTCCCTCAAAGATCATTGGAAATTATGGAAAGAATTGAAGAGGAAAGAGTCCGGTTTTGGGTGGGATCACAGGCGTCAAACTATAGATGCATCCGATGAGTGGTGCCGTATCAAAATTGAGGTACGTAAATTAATTTCATTATTTTGGTTCACAATTTTACTTCATTTGAGATACACTAAACATCGTATGATTCATTTATTTATTTTGTTCAGAAAAACAAGGAATATGCAAACTTAAAGAAAAAGGAATTGCCCCCGATTTTGAAGACAAGTTGGATAAGATGTTCATGGGTATTTCAGCCACTGGTGAGCATGCATATGCACCATCTTCTGCACTACCTATTCCTAGAAGTCCACAGCATGGTGACAATGAGGTGAACTTTGAAGGCAGTGGTGACTCTTAGGACAATGATCATTTGGCTACCACTCTGCCAAAAAGAAAAATAAGTGAGAGAGCTGATAAAGGTAAAGGAGTAGTACCAAAAAAGGAAAAGATGGGAGGTGCGAGCATGGCTAAACAAATTAATCAAATGTGTGAGGCAATTGAGAGTAGAAGCACAACATCTTCCATGCTCAATAGAAGTGTAGAAGAAGGTGGAGGCACCACTATTAAGGAAGTGATGAAGGATGTCACCTCATTGCCTAGAGCTGAGAAGGGTACTAGGTTATGGTTTTGTAGTATCCTGGAAATTCATTATTATTTTCCAAGGATTTTCAGGAATTTCATTATGTGATTAGGTACTTGACAGAGTTGTGTTTAGTGGATTGGGACGATTGTGCTTATCTTGGTTAGCGTGTGAAGACGCAGCGGGATTCAGAAGTGAGTAAATCTCACAATATTCGTTATGAGCATAATTATCATATTATTGTCTTGGAGTTATTAGGTTAACTATGACTATAGTTGGTATTAGTGGCATTCCTGAGTGGATGACTACGTATATATATACTTACGTGAAATATATATGTATTGGTGGCTTCGTAGTGATGTGAACAACAACTTAAATGAGTTCATTATTGCTCGAGAATGGTGAAATTGTGTATTGAGTTGTGATTGTAGAATTTCATTTATTAAGATACCATGGGTCTAGTATGACCATCTTAATTGGTGATTTAAGATATGGTAGCTTGTGCAGGAATATCTGTGTAATGAATCGTTGAAATCAGTGTGATGAATATTATGATAATTGTCATGTAAAGCTTGTGCAGGAATATCTGTGTAATGAATCGTTAAAATCAGTGTGATGAATATTGTGATGATTGTCATGTAAAGTTTGTGTAGAAATATCTGTGTAATGAATCGCTGACATCAGTGTGATACTCGGCGCGTTCCCCAAAATATTTAGCTCCTGTTTCGCACCAATTGATCACCGAAGCAGAAATCCTACTTCTGCCAATCCAATTTCAGTAAAACATGGGTATGTGGGTCCTCTTTACGCAGATCACACCATTGATGATGCATCTGCTGGTTTCCATTGACCCTCAAGCATACGACGACGTTTTGGTATGAGTATTGGCAAGTTCTTAATATAACTCATATGTAATTATTATTAAATGTGATATCGTCCATTTTTTCGGTGATAAGTTTGAATGAAAAATGGAGAATTTGATTCTACACCCAAAATCACACACATCTTTTAGAAGCTTCATTTTTTGGGTTTTTCTTTAATTTTCTCAAAATTACACCTCCTTTGATTTAACATTCACGCATTTGAGACGGGCGTATCCCATATCAAATGGCTATGGTACCACACCCATACTGTATACATTTTTCATTTGATACGTAAAATAGTGATGTGCAATACGAATTATGCATGATGTGTATGTTTGCGAGGAAGCTGCGTTGATGTATGGACAAAGCTATCATCCACAACAACTGCGCATGGATGTTGCGATGTAATTTATGACCCGGGTCAATCAACCATGTAAAATCAACAGTCATGGAGTCCTACAAACCATTGACACGTATGCGAAATGTGAGACTCCCATGTATGAAGGTCGACCCAATGAATAGTAAAGAATGTTTCGTCCAAACCGAATATTCCTCGATATATTATCATATAATGAAGTAAAATTGTTGTTAAAAGTGTTACAAAGACGACAAATTTAACTACACTAGATTCATATTCTAACTGTATCATTCGATATGCCATGCATTCTCGTTACCCCTAAATTGGAAATAAATTGTGAAACAATGTTTATTCGTTTGCGTTTGTTTTGGGGATGTTATCCTAAATCTAATAAACAAAAGTTGGGAGAGGTTAATAACGTAAACCCTAAAGCCCAGCCTTTAAGCAGCATACCACCTTTTAATGTTTTTGATCCTCAACCATTCATGTTTCAGAATTAGTGCACAAACCCCCGTGACCCCGGCTCAATGTCTGCTCAACCACACCACAGCACAGAGTCGTCATTACATTTATTCAGTTCTCTGGTTCTGACGACACTAGCATGGCAACATCATATCCACTAGCTTAGCTAATTATGTCACTAGCGTGTAAACATATTTCATTCACTCTCATCCTTCACGGTCCTCGGCCCAATTACCAAAATCACTTCCTTCCCATCACCCCTCTCCTAAACCCAACACACCAACCCCACCCACGTGTATATATCCTCAACCCGAAAGGATGGCCCTAAAACCGATACCCTAAACATCCCTAAACTCCACACCGTAAACCCAAAACCCTAAACCCGTTGTAACCTTAAACCCTGAGCCACCTGAATTAAGGTAATGATGAAATCCGCCATGAACCCTAAACCCGAACATGAAACCCCATATGCCCTTAAATCCATAACCTCTATCATGAAACCTTGGAACTTCACCCGCTGAACCTAATGATATAAATTTAAATGAGCATAACCTAGTTCAAAAGTTAAACCCCTAAACCGTTGATATGAAGAACCCTATCCCTTCATCCTATTAAACCCTAAACTCCTTCATGAAGACCTTGAGCCCCAAACTTGGACCCCATCAAACTTGACCACCTAATGCCTAGAAATGAAGCCCCATATCCTCATAGCGAAAACCATAAACCCTAAAAAGAATCGCAACCGTAAACCCTCGGGAAAACGTACTGCTTCATAAGTAAGGTAGCCTACAAAACGGAAATATAATTGTAGATCATGGAGATATAGCAGACAACACATTCCACTCCAATTATACATGAATAACTGATAAACTATTAGCATTCCAAAATTGCCTCCAAAAATGAATCAACGTAATTATAGTAACCCATTGTAAGTAATATACAATATGTAAGATTGTCGAACGCCCTAGGTAATCCTCTCTATTCATGATCAGTCTAACTTGTCCCGGCTACATATAAAGAATTGTACGAACCACTGACTCGAGTACTGATGCTTTACTATTCAACTAAAAGTCGATGAGCTTGTGAATCCAAGCACACCATCGCACAAAAAGTACATGAAACATTTTAATCCCCATATATTACATATGTGATGCCCCGGAAATTCGTAATTATTTTCCGAGGATTTTCAGGAATCTAATTTATGGTTGTTGGACGGTTTTGTGGCTCGTGGACGGAGCGGAAGTGTTTCGGACGAATTAATTATTCGAAAAGTATGACTTTAGGGGGGATTCAAGGTTAACTTTTGATACGTTGGGATTCTCCAAAAACTTCCTTTACGAAAGTTGTAGAACGCGTCGATACGAGTTCGTGGACATGCAGAACGCAAGAATCGGAGTTCGAATGAAGAAGTTATGGGCTTTGGAAAAACTTTCCATTTTGGTATAAAATGACGAAATTTTCTGGAAATTGCAAAGAAGGCCAGATTTCCAAAAACGGAAACCCAGCTCTCTCCCGAGCCCACGCGCAGCCTCCACTTCGCCGGCGTCGTTCTCGCTCTTCCGACCACCGTTTGCTTCGATTCAAAAGTGGGTTTTGCTCGCCTAAATCCCCTCTTGAGGTCTGTGGAAGGATTGAAGAGAGATTCGAGCTGTGGAGGAAGCTACATCGACTGGAAGTGGCTGCGTCGGGGATGAAATCGCCTTGATCGGAGTAGGAGATTCCGGCCCCCTTTGCCGGTGATTTCTGAGGGCTTTTGGAGCTTGGAGGACGATGATGCTTCCCACAAGGTGACTTGCATCGATTCAACTCATGGAGGTCGAATTTTGGAATTGAAATTCTAGGGTTTCAATGGAGCTGTTTTGTTCTAAGGTAAAATTCGATTGATTGGTTCATTTTTGGACTTTGGTGTAGTTATGAAAGTTTAAATTGGAGTTGAGATGAAGAACTTTGGTGTTGGGAGTTTTGTCAAATTCCGACTTTGGTCCGGCGGCGGTGCCGCCACTGTGGTGGTGTTTTCCGGTGGTTTCCGGCCACCTCAGGGATAGTTTCTGTTCCTGAGTTCGATCTACTCGTCGATACGAGCATTTCGATATATTGTTTGTAATTTTTGGAGATCGTATGAGCATGCTAGGTTTTTTACAGTTTTGGACCGTTCGATGTTTCGATCCGTGAGCATTCGAGCGTTCGATCGACTTGTGGTTTTGGCATATCGATTGTAGAAGTATTCTGGAGACATTGGGTGGTCCCGGATGTGGTTTTGCCTTGATTGGCGCCACTTTGGGGATTTTAGTTCAAAACAGGGGTTTCGAACTTTAAATCAAATGTGAATCGTTACTAAGTTGGAACCGTATGTGATTAGGTACTTGACGAAGTATTTGGACGAGTTGTTGGTGATAGTTTTGGTTCGGTTCTGTATTGAAGACGCAGCAGGAGTTCGAGGTGAGTAATCTCACAAGGTTCAATTATGAACGGATTTAAATTGGTTGATTTTGGTTAGTTTTCGAAATGAACTATAGATGGTATTAGTAGCATTTCTGAGTAGATGACTATGTGTGTACATATATATATTATGGGATGTATATATATACATATGTATTCATGTATTAGTAGGCATTCCTGCGCGGATGACTACATATGGATATATATTTACGTGAAATATATATGTTTTGGTGGTTTGTGGATTTATGAAAACAATATGCATGAAATGATGCTTTTTATTGTTTTGGGTGTGGCTTTTGGAAAACAAATGATTTGTGGAAATGATTGATTTCGATTTGTTTTGAAAAGCATTGAGATTTGAGAAAAGCATTGAGATTTGTGTATGAAAACAATAGGCATGAATTGATGCTTTTTATTGTTTTGTGTTATGTTTTTTTCGGAAAACAATGGTTATGGAAATGTTGATTTCGATTGTTTTCAAAAGCGTTGCGATTTGTGTAACATTTTGGGTCCAGTGCGACTCCTTTAATGTTTTGCTCCAAGGGACAGTGCGGCCCGAGGACTGAAGGTCTATGACCTTGGGCAGAATATCAGGTAATCACGTCTTTGGCCGGACGAGTGGTTACGTTTTCAGTTAGAGCTCTAGTCTGTCTGCCATATAGGTAATTCATGGGGTAACGGGAATTGGTTATTGACAACTCATGACATTACGTATTTTTAGGGAACAAGGTGTGAGTTGCTTCCTTATTAATGGTTTTTAAGGGGACAAGGTGCAAGTTGTTTTCCTTATTAACGTTTTGATAGAAATCAAGGTGTGAGTTGCTTTCTATGGTACGATTATGGTACATTTGATAGGAAACAAGGTGTGAGTTGTTTTCTATGTTTTATTGATAGAAATCAAGGTGTGAGTTGCTTTCTATGGTACGATTATGGTACAATTGATAGAATTCAAGGAGTGAGTTGTTTTCTATGTTTCGTTTTAAAAGAAACCAAGGTGTAAGTTGCTTTCTTTTATTTCAATTTGAAAAGAAATTAAAGTGTGAGTTGTTCTCCTTTATTTCGTGTTTTTAAGGATCAAAGCGTGTTTTGACTTCTTGATTGAAATGTGCGGGGTTCATCCCGTGATTTTGGTGTGAGTTTTTTTTAGTTACTCATACGGGCTTGCAAAAGCTTACCCGGTTTGTTGTGTGACAACCCGGTGCACTATTCAAACGGTGTAGGGGTTAATCCTGCAGGTTAGGATAATCGTGCTGAATCTGAGGTAGCGCCTTTGCAGCTTTACGGTAGGAAGCAAATTTTGTGACTTTACCGTTATTTGGACTTCCGTTGTAGTGAGCTCTGAGGAGCATTTACGTTTATCTTGTTGTTGACAATTTAATTCGTAAGCTTGTGTAATATATAACTCTTTGGAGCGAGTGTATATTAACTTTGAGGGTTCAGGGCATCATTATGTGTGTGTAAGTTTAAGGGAAAAAGATTTCAGGTATTTTGTATTGATGACTGGACGTTCACGCATATATAATTATGGGGTTATATATATCGATTTTCATGTGTGTAAAATCAGGGGCGTGACAACATATCACCTAGGATCCAACAACCAATATCCATTAGGATCCATTCAAACATGTCACTTAATAACAAATATCAACAATGGGTCATCATACCCAAACCCAACCACACAACCATTATATAAGTTCAATGCCCTACATTTCACTACAGAGCACAAGAAACTAGATGATCAAATCCTGTTGAAGTGTAACAAAAAACACATCAACATTACAAGTTCCT
The DNA here is from genome assembly GCA_001662545.1 of Rosa x damascena. Lineage (NCBI taxonomy): Eukaryota > Viridiplantae > Streptophyta > Magnoliopsida > Rosales > Rosaceae > Rosa > Rosa x damascena. The sequence continues at coordinate 14,548 of LYNE01005692.1, forward strand.
GTCCAAATATCATGCTTACCATTACATCATATCTCGAATACAAACCTTCGTCTTGAGACGATATACAATCGGAGCAGCTGACCCCTGCGAAGTCCATTTGCCTCCTTGAATTTACTATAGCCCCTGGTGAGGAAGTGAGTGTCGTTGCTAGGCGCGACCCCGATATCCCACAAGGCTCCGTATGACCTTTGCATCTTAACACATGCGTTACCCTTTCTAGGAAGCAGAGAACGAGCATCATTTGTGAGAAACGCCTGCACGAAAAATCAATATATAAGGTGCTATCATCGTTTGACAGAAAACAAAAACATTGGCCAAGTAGTCTATCTGCATACCAGCTATTTCCATAATCTATACCATGACAAGGATTTAAATTTAGTGGATCAAAGTCAGGAACTTAAAATGGAAAGGACAAGTACTAGAATATTTTGAGAGCAACTAAACTTACTCCATGACCTTGCTGAATCCTAACATCACAATAACGGATGCGTTGGTAGCCACAGACAACCTCCTCGTACATAGGCCCATTATTATTAGCCCCCAAATCGGCCCCCTCTACACTGCCAATGTCCATATCAGCATTTACCTCCTGCATCCCTAGCTCATTCGCGGCATGTTCATTGACCTGTTGCAACTCTGGAACTTGTGGTGGGGGCACAGCAGCGAATTGGCTGACCTTCATCATCAAGGTACCCCTCCGTTTTTGGAAAACAAGGACAAAGAACTCAAGGCCACCCCTGTAAGTGAAGACACAAAAGCACTTTCCATCAAGCAGCCGATTGTGGGCCTCAAATCTGTTCTAGCCTTGACCAAAAGTCATGCAACCTACTCCTTGAGTCATCTCAACATGCCAGAATATCAACCCCTCCCTTGAATCCCACCTTAAGATACTAGGTCCTGGACCGCCATCATTGCAGATGGCAGAGTATGGGCGACCTAGTGGGATGGCGGGCTGTGATTGAGGACAACACATGTTGTGTCACGCCCCGAATTTTGAATAAATAAATTCAAAATCCGAAACGCGACAGTTTGGTATCAGAGCGTAAGGTGCATATTTGGTGACAATCAATACTACTCGAGTGATGACCCATCTGCAGCGGATCCCTATCCTATACTCTTCGGTATTGATATAGTCATTGGGTATGTGGGAGTATTAGGTGTCGTCTAGAGCATTAAGTTGTCATAGAATAGGTTGACTATGTATGGGAAATGGTGGAGCTTTGTGTAGCTTCTTTGAGTTGTAGTCTTTGAGGAATGGGAACCTCTGGATTAAACTCTAGTGGAATTGTCGAGGATGGTTTTCATGGAAAATCGTATTTCATGGAAAATCGTATCCTTTTGTGTGGAGTAGTCGTTTGGTTGTTGGGGTCATGGTGTTTGACCAATGCTTGTATCTAAAGTCGGTACAAGTATTTGATCGAGTGTAGTTGTATCTTCCTAAATTGGATCGGCAGAGGTATTGGGTGGAATGTGCTTATCAGGGGATAGTCATCTTATTTAATTGTGTGGTGTCTTAGTGGAGCATTTTATTCAGCATACTATTATGTGTTTAAGGTGACTCCGAGGTATCTATGCTGACTTTGTGTGTGATTTGAGTTCTTGGTATGGTATTTAGAATGATTGTGGAGTGATGCTTCTCTGATTTTGTTGTGGTAGAGATTTTTGCAATTTTGATTGTGTTTGTGAAATGCCTTGTGATGACTTATGTGTAGGTTAGTCGAGGCTAAACCTTACTATGATTTTGGTTATGAGATGGTAGGAATGGAAAAAGTTTCTTTGCATTTTCAGAAAGTTGGTTAAATTATCGCATTTCGGATTCGAATTTCTTTATTCGAAATTCGGAGTGTGACATGTTGGTAGATTTAATTCATAATACATGCTAATTTACTCGGGTAAAATCATCGAAAACCATTACAGAAATTAGTTTGACGTCACCTGTATATACACTTACCACAGTGACATGCTCAGCCCAGACATCGGAGACAAATGAGTGGAAGGCACTTCAAGGTCGGTGGTCTGATCTATTAGGTAGCCTGG
>LYNE01005692.1:16627-27402 GCA_001662545.1 Rosa x damascena
CATAGTCCCATCTGATCGGAACTGGTGTATTGTGAACCGGCCATCACCGCGGTGTTAGAAAACCAACACCATCATCCCTTCGTGGTTATGAATCTTCTCGATGAAGGACTCAAGATTTTCATTCATCCAGCGGTGATCCCCTTGTGCTGTCAGGCCGATGTGGTACTGAACCCCACGCAGTTCGGTCAAAGTTAGTTGGACGCCGATCCGGTTAAAGTCCTTCACGTGCCTCTCCATAAATGCCGGAGGAATTTTCTACAAGGACAGGAATACAAATCGATAAACATCATAAACAGATAAGCGAATTCAAATGTCCAAGAACTCACTGCCTTTTCCACGTTCTGAGTCAGCAACCGAACGATTACGGAGAAGTATGGGTGGTTGACGTTGAGGTGATGATCCATTCCTGCTGAAGTTTTATGAAGACCACGGGCAGCTTCGTTTCACTATGAGGTTGATCTGCAGCGGCTATCCAGAGAGAAACTTTTACACTTGCCTAAGAGATTTGATATCAGTGCGATACTGTCTAGGGAAACATCACCATAAAAACTCACCGTCTATTTCCAGAGGTTTTTTTTTAAAAAAAATTATCACTGTATATTTAGTTGAAATGACCGCAATGTCCCTCCGAATAGAGCTAACCTCCCATAGGGTAGCATGAGGGTTAGTTTGGTGTTTTCGCGTATCGAGTTCAACTCCACCAACAATAAGTATGAAGTGGGTGAAAAACAAAAAACAAAAAAAGGGCACCCCCCATACCATATATTGGAACGATTACACATACGAACACTAGATCCTTCCCCAAAGTTTAACTGTAAGTTCGCATCACAGTAAAATGATTGTACTAGAATTTGATCAATTAGAAGGAAAACATGCGAATTAGGATATATATATTTTTTTTTTTACTTTTTATAAATAGGATCAAAGGATTGTACATATAATTTCAAATGTATATCACGTAAGATGTCAATGATTATGGATGCAGCCAATTTGGTGTCCCTTAAAAACATAGTAACTAGTTTTTCATGCATGGTGGTTTAATTAGACGTATGCGTACTTCGTCCGATGCTGAAGTAATAATAAACAAACACAGTTATGTAGGACCAATACTGAAGTAATTATACTCTGTATTTGTTTTTATCGATTTGCTTAGTAATACTGTAATGTGATTTCCAAAGTCCAGCAATAACTCGCCGTCGTCTTCAAACACCAAATCATCACTCTTTCCTCCTCTTTTTCTCTCTCTTTATCCTCATAGTATTCACAGAAGATCTGCAACCAATTTTCATTCACAATTAAGGTCACAACGTATGAAAATAGGAAAGGAGAAAGAAATCAGACATCAACCCACCATGGATGATCGATCATGCAAGCCAATCTGATGCCGCTAATCTCAAACTAATCTGTAGACAATAATTCGATTAACATCTATATGATTATTGATTGTATCTTAAGATAAAGAAATCAAGATTGAATTTACATGGTTGTAATACCTGATGATGAAGGAGATTGCAGCTAGCCTTGCTTCCCAAATCAACTCGTAAATCAAGAGTGATAGATCTGTTCTTTGGTTTAGGAAGAAAAAACTCGGAAGCATTGTACAGATAAATCTCTAATGCAAAAGATAGAGGAAAAAAAAAACCCAATACATATATGTAAAGTTAAGTAACCTAAAGGGGTAATACATCTTTTGGTGGATATATATTAGATAAACATTAAACAAACATTTTGTTAAACGTGGATATATATTAGAGTAACATTAAATAAATATTTTTGGTTTAACAATACATTAATTAGTTTTTCATTAACAAGAAAAGCTTATCAAATAAATGTGGGTTTCGATGGAAAAAAATAATAAAAATAAAAATGTGAGTATTAATATGATTTTCAGCGGGAAAGACACATTTGTAAGAACAGTGTGCGAACAAAACATACGATTAAGGGTGTGATCTATCAATTATATATATGTGTGTGTGTGTGTATTTTAAATGTTATTGACTCTATATTTTTTTAATATACATACTGATATTGGTATCTAATAAGGTCATACATTTTCATATACCAATTTTATCATCTCACTTGACACAATTATTTGTATCTATTAAACAAATGAAACTGACATTTGCTCTATCAAAGGATACCATTACAAAAGTGTGTCTAATAGTGGTGTAGCTATTAGCTCATTTTCTAGTAGTGAAAATTGTTGATTAATTCTTTGCACTGCTCGTGCATGGATCTACCAAGGCCCCAACCGTTTCCACTTTGAATTTTATCTCTTGGCAACAGCTCGTCATCCCAAGCCAATATAGGGAAGTACGCAATCCCCCCCCCCCCCAACAATCATTATACGTTCGTTTGGTCGTTCTGATTACTAATTTACCATTAATGCAGCGGCCATTCCAATCGAGGTCCATCTTCAATGTGCATGCTACCCTATTTCATGGATCTTATCTCACTCCATTGAGGCTAGTGACATTTGGCTACTAATGGTACAAATTGAATGCCCTAAGGTTCGAGATGTAGCGTGATGGTCAGTATTCAACTCAATTACCCACCGTTGTACTTATTAATTATGTCGTCTCTAGTTCCAATCATGTTCTGGATTAATTTAATTCCCATTGGAAGCCCCTTAGTCCACCTACTTCCTCTCCGCCCTAAAGACGCCATCCCACATTCCTCTTTCGGGATTGGTTCACTGCTGCTTACATCCCTAAATCCACTCTCTCGCTGTTCTACACCATGAATATGACCAATCCCCTTCCAGTAGGCAACTGTGGAACCCCCATGCAGGATGAACCGCCTGAGGTCCCTCCGGCTCCTTCGAACTCACCGACTAGTATGGTGGAAGTCCATGTTCATTCTTTGTTTCCTCTTCATGCAGACGATTCGACCAATACATTTTGTAACTGCAACGTCAATGAAGAAGAACTGGTAATATTATGTCTTAACCATTTCTCTGTCTCTAAAACTACTTAGTCCACCCTTAGCTTCGCTTGTTTGTATCGATATCTGCAAGAGACTGTTGCCTATGATGGATATTTTGACAATCTTGTCTCCCCAAGTTCACATATGGGGTTGTTTTCTTTGATCAATATGGCACCTTCCTTGATAGTAATTATGAAACTGATTACTTTCAAGTGGAAGACTTTTTTGTTGATGATGACGACGATCTTGGGTTGGATGATGATGATGTAGTGACATCTGATACTGAAACGAATGCCAGTACTCTTGAGTTTCATGATGTTGTTGATGAAGATGTGCCAATCGGTGATGCTATGGATGATACCCCTCCTGCTGCTGGTGATTCAGATGGTAACCGCATATGATTATTGATCGCTTGTCCCTAGGGTTTTATGATACAATTGCCATGGATTTTTTTTGTTTTTGTTTATATATATATATATATATATATATATATATATATATATTGTCGACAGTACTCTCGTGGGTTTCATTATAAGTTTGCTTTTAAATCCTGTTGATTGCGGCTCGAATTTCAACTCCGTTTTACATGCATTTCGTATTGCTTCTTAGTATCACTGCTATTTGCTTGTGGGTCGTCACACTTTGGTTTGGCAATGGTAGGTTATTAATAGTTGGGTGGTTCATAACTCCGTTATAGCTGTATGGACCCCCATTGGTATGACATGTATGAATGTGACTTACTGAAGGTAGCTTGTGGTAATTGTAGCTAGTATGACTTGGTTGAATTCCCGTTGGATCGTTTTGATCTTATGAATGAAGGTCTTCATAGACTGTTTCGTCATTCATGTGGTACACATGATTCTATAAGAGGTTACGCATTTTTGTTTTTTTTTTTTTAAACGTAATTTTAATATCACGATTGTTTATTGCAAGAGCATTAGTAGTGGATACTTAAATATTGCACTTACATTCGACTCTAGTTTAGCTAGAATAGTGATATGAGTCTATCTTAATAGTGTGTAGAAAGACTTATAACTATTTTGTGCTACAATTGTGCATTGACTCACTTTTATGACTCATATTCTAGTCCTATATGTTTTACCAAATTTACATTATTGTTTTCTTATTTTGCTCCATAATTGCGGATGAGTGTTAATTTCATCATAACTTTTCTTATTTGTCAGATACATTAGCTTGTTACTTTTAACTCATTTAGCCTCATAATTATATTTTTGTGCATTGCTCACACCCAAAACTTTTCAAAAAGGATACACCTATGTGATGATACAAAAATCATCACTGATCTTCTTTCTTGAATATGATGCAATTTGAAGAGTAATAGGAAAAGTAGTTCATGAAAGAAGAATACCTCAATATTCACCACTTTATAGATAATCCTCCCACCAACTTCATGGACACTTGTACAAATGAAAAGTTTCAAGAGCAGATAACTACAAAATGAAGATAATACAATCAATTAAATGTTTCCTTCATCGAAGTTTACACAAACTGGAATACTTTATAGTCAAGTAGAATATAGATAGTCCTGCTGCATCAAAATGGTTTACGTAATCTAAAGCCTCTAGATTCGATCATCTTATAAAAAAAATTAAACAAAAAAAAAAAAGATGTTGCAAACAACAAATGAATCAGAATAATGAATGCATTTAAATTTGATTTTGACAATCCTATCAAGCATATTTCTCGGAACATTATGCCAATTCGTAAGTCTTCTTTTGACTAGAGAATTATAATGATCAAAAACAACTTAAAACAGTAAAATCACACAAATGCCCACAGAGACACCAATAAAGATACGGATATTCCTACTGAAATATGAATATGCTACATACATTACTAATAGTCTCATGCCGATCAAAATCTACCTAATGATAGGAAGTTTATTAACTCAAAAGACAATTAAAAGGCTTTTGAGGATTTAGTTTGGGTAACTTTGCTGAAGGGCCAGGGTCTAGTGGATAATTTTGCCATGATATGATTCACCCTTGAGTGAAACTTTTTTGAATACAATACTAGAACCTCGAAAATAGCAAAACAATCAAACCCACTTACTTAGTGTGATTTGAGTCTTCCCAAAATCAATTCCAATATGGTTTGCTAAGTTATGCGACTTCGCTCTATCTCTTCACAATAAAAAATGCTAAGTTATGCGACTTTACAGACCATGGGACTTGAATTTTCCTTAATGGAACCATTATTTATGTGAAGCACATAACTAATACCTATAGTAGTTGGTACATTTATAATACACATTACATCCACTGACTGAAGATGTTAACAAACAGGCTCTCAGTTGAAACATACAAGCTAGCCAGCATTGCCACTCAAAAACAAAAACAGGGGATAAATTAGCAAACATTTCATCACTAAAATGCAACTTGTGGCAAGCTCAAAATCATATTTCTGACAAGTTGATAATTATAAATTAGAAAGACAAACTGATTAAAACAACAGAAGTGATCTCAGAGATAGATCTATCCGGCAACTCTTTTAATTTTCGACTTGAATTGGTCATTAGGAATTACCTTCTCCAAATTTAAAAAAAAAAATGTGCAAGTTTTGTGTATAGCAAACCTACATTCGCAAAGGATATGGTAAAATTTGTAGCTTCTATATGGTGCAAAAAATGTGGACATCATATAAGAATTTGGTTGTTTCAATCACCTCAAAGACACAAACATCAGCCACTTTCAAGTCATTGTCTTGCACAAATTCCAACTAACCACGCTCGAAGAAGGGCCTTTTAACACCATGGAATCTGATAGACCATGTTCTATTTGATCTGCATAGGCTTACTTGGCGAGATTGCTCATTAAGTTCATCTTGGAAAAAACCAGGTGGAAAATACTAAAAACTGGAAAGGGAAGATGATTTAAAATACCAAAATTAGCAAGCAAAGGAAGTAGTTTTAGCTAGGTTTTAAAACAAGTCATTCACAGAATTAAGCTAGCAAAACTTGTGATTGTTAATCACAATTATCTAGAAAGCTTACCAGAAAAGTACAGACATAAGTGGGAGACATGGTAACCTTGAAAAAAGGTTTTCCGGATTTGAAAGCCTTAGCTCAACAAAGGAGCTACATCACAACCTATTTCCTTTCTTTCTTTTTTTGTCAACCCATTCCTTTTCTTTTATGTGGCCTGAAACCATTAGCTCCTTGTATAGTCTCAGATGTTCTTTGGAATCTGTAAGTGTTAGCCTTGCCTCCCCTGTACTTTTTGCCAGAAAATTTTTGTTTCCCTAGTATAATAAATAACATGACACATATTACAAGTTAGAACAGAATGGCACAATAAACAATATTGAGGTAAAAAATATAAAACAAAATGCCTAATCATCTTTTTCTGCTGGAAGATCACTTTTCCATTTAAAATTTATAATAGGATATAATCACTAGCTAGAACATAGATTGGCAGAAGAAGAAAATGTTATTATATATGACATACTTTTCATCGCAGTCTCATAAGTTTCTATCGACTTCGCCTGGATTGTTGAATTGGCTTCATATCCAAAAATTATCAGGTCATTGTACTCAAAAGGGCAAGTCACTGAGAAGCCTTCCCAACTCTTGTCAAACAAGACCTTCCCATTGTTTCTTTCAAGCTTCATTGGCCATTGTGTACCACGAAACTTAAGATTTACTAGATCTGATAGCTCATCTCCATGGGTCATCATATCAGTTCTTATGTATGATTATTTAGGGTGGGAATGTAAATGGAATGGGCTAGTCAAATCGGCCTGCGGATCTATTTAGTGTTTACCTTGCTTTGCTGTTGTGGAATTTGATCAATCCATTAATGTCCTAATATTTCATGGTTACAGATGACGGTGATGCGCGGTCCACTCTTCGGGGGAGGTGGAAATAGCAATGTATTGAAGAGATCCAGCCAACTGGTACCCGGAGATTTGGTGACCAACTCCAGCATCCAGGAGTTCATATTAAGCACCCGGGGTCTGTCCCTTGAAAAGGTGACTGCCATATCTGAACTGGTGCACTACCCAGGTTAGCCCCGTGTGGTGGTTGATGGTGCACAACATGACCTCTCAAACCACACCGTGTCCATTCACGGTCACAACTTTCCCATAAATGCCTTGGAGTTCAGCCGTATAATGGGAATACTTGACTAGGGTACAGAGATCAAGCTGGGGGCTACCGTAGACGTGGGAGAGTATGGTATCTTTGTGCAGGACTTGTGCGATGGAGAAGGTCGGATACAGGTCTATCTATTGAAGGAGATTGTCATGAACCGGGCTGATGTGGACGACACGTTCTGTATTGCATTTACAATGCTTGCATTGGCTCTGGTGCTATGCCTAGGCACGAGTGACGATGTCGATCCGTCCTTGGTACTCCCGCTACTAGAGATGGGGGAGATTGGGAAGAAAAATTGGGTTTCATTCTGTGTGAAGACATTACTGGAAGCTGTGACTACTCAGCGGGAATCTTGTGACTGTGTAATTGGTGGGTGCATTCTGTTTCTGCAAACCCTTTATTTTGATAAGGTTGGCGATTCCATGTTTCACGTGGATAGGTCTTTCCTGCCACTCAGAGGGTGAGGTGACTTTGCGGCGAGGGAGCTGATTAGCAGGATCAGTGCCTTGGAGGCTTCAAGAGCCCAATTGTTATGATGGAAAGGAGTAACAGTTCCAAGATGGCAATAAAGTGTGATGTGGATGACGGTGAGTTTGGGCTTGGACTGAGGAAGGGGGTTCATGAGGATATTTTTGACATCAAGCTGGACATGATGGGTGTTAAGGGTGACATCAACAGGCTTACTGGGATTGTCGGAAGGCTGCAGCCTGACATGGCCGAGCTGACAAGGAAAGTGGACATTTTATCACAGCAGTTACGTAGCTGGAAGAAAGAAGCTGTAGAGATGGTGAGGCGTGAGACGCGGAAAGTATTGTCCAAAAGATGGGATAGTTCCAACCTTCACTCTGTCCCGGTGTGGATGCCACCGAGAAATGACGATAGGAAAAATGAGAAGTCGGTGCAGGATGCTGCAATAGAGCTGGAGGAGAACATGGGCACGCGAACAATGAACGCCAAGCAGGTAATGGGATACGTATATCCAGGGTCATTAGTATATGTAATTCCTAGTTCTTGTTTTCATGCATGTCGTTGATTAGATCGTACAACTATTTGGTTTGTATTAAGTAGTAACATTCCGAGAAACGGTAAATCTATCATTCGATTTTATAATGTTCATGCATCCCATTACTTTTCTAATCGGCCATACCAGAGACTATATCAAAAGTGGAGTCACAGATGGCATGAATTATAACTTCTAAGTTAATGCAATATGATCAATATTCAGGTTCCGATACAACAAAAACTTCAGGGATAGAGGAACAAAACTCAACAATTCTCCACAACCTAACATCACTGCAATGGGTACTTACCTATTCTGAACCTCAATGCTACAACATATGAATCATAATTGTAAATGATTATCCCTGAAGGTACAAAGTTTCAACCTACCTGGCTTCAAAATGTTCTGATCACAAGTACATCCACATTCATGAGCTTCTCTATATGTTGTCGCCAAAACCCTAAGGAAGGGTGCACCGACTTCCTTTCGGTTGATCAGTCTGTGAATCTTCAGTTTTCTGAAAAAAGGTAAAACTCATTTGAATTGAACCCCACCTTGCAAATTTTGGGCACATATAATTAAGCACATGGAAATTAATATGGAATACAATACCAAAACGAGGAACGTAAGATAACAGTTATGCATACAACGCAATCTTCCACATTAAGACGACAACATGTCCACATTAATTGAACTGCTATATAGTTAAACACAGTTGTTATTCAACCATCTACAAACTTTTCATTGGATGGAAGAACATAAAATAGTACGTAGCTTAATATAAAAATTTTAAGTGAAATGCTTCCTAGCTACTATCATGTGTACCAAGTTAGTGAATCAGAAGTAACGTAACAACATTGTAGCGCCAATGCCATATATGTAAACTGACTGCATCATATAACTAATGGACAGTAATTAAACCAGTGGGATAAGTAAAACAAAAATACCGTATTCTGAGATGGGAAATGCATCATATGTATGACAGGTAAGAAAGAACTCCACTTATGCTGAGAATCGAACACTGCATAAGGCAGATCAGAAACATACATAATCAAATTGCAGAAAATAGCACAGCATGGTTCAGGTCTCACTGTCAAGATTGTACCTCAGGACAATCAGTTGGTGGGTGGATATGATCCATCAATGAAGTTCATCTCCGTACCACTTTCATCTGTGGCAATCTGGTTCAGGTTAAAGAAGACTGGCGGGATACGAACGCTTGAGGACTGTTGAGGATTCAAGGCCAGATGCGGAAAACCAAGTGAGGATGACTGCTGGGAAGCAAAGAAGGGTGGGAATTCAGCGAAATCACACATCTGGCTACTGCAATTCCCGTCAGTATCAGCTTCCATGGGTTGGTAGGCTTCAACTAGGGGTGTAGGTTGCGGGAAGGAATGGTCTGGCTAAGGGACACACCGTGTTGGATGAGGGACTGACGATGCCGGATCAGGTATTAAATGTGTGTACTGATTGACTCAATCTGCAGGGTGAGGTAATGAACCCGTCGAAGGCACATCTTCACGAGCGGGAGCAACTTCATCCCGACCAAGACATGTGTGCCTGTTGTGACCAGGCATGAAACATAATCAGCAGACGGGTTGCCCAGTGGTTCCATTTTCAGTGTTTGTGAAAGGATTAGAAGGCAGCCCCTTCGTACAGGATACTGTTGGGTCCCTCACAATTTTGCTGCTTGGAGGCGCATTTGATGTGTCTATTGGTAAATCCACACAGAATTCGCTAGAAGTTTGAACGAGCCTCGCAAATTCAGTCATTCCCACCTTGAATCCTTCGACAGAAAATGCGTGATTTAGGCATGCTTTCGAGGCTTCTGATATGAGGGTAGAATACGGTGCAACCTTTGCGACTTATCATCAATTCGACCCTTCAGTCTTAGTGCAAATGTCGTTTCACTCACAGCCTTGGTCCACCGCCTGGATATCAGGCTTTTGGGATATCTAGAGATAAGCTGATACTAGGGGTCATCATGGGCAGGGCTAGGGCCGGCCCTACCCTAAATTTTAGGGCTTAGGGTCGGGCCGGGCCGGGCCTAGTCAAAGTCAACAAAATTTAGGGCCGGGTAGGGTCGGGCCAGGGCTTAAATATGCTAACCCTTACCCGCCCGAAAAGCCCGATCCGTTAGGGCCGAAAGGGCCGGGTCGAGCCGGCCCTCGAATAGGGTCAAATAGGGCCGAAATGGGCCAAAAAAAGGGCCTTATTTTGTTTAACAACAAAAAAAAACATTATTTTTTTCTTCTCAAAATATGGCTTAATGGTATATATTGGTAATAAAAGACTCATTGTTTTTTATTGAACATATTTAATACACACACACACACACTTGTAACTTATAACATGACAATGCTCATATGCATATACAACAGTAGTAGGTATTGTGTAAAAAAATTATGCCGATCTGCATTAAATAAGGCACCAAACGGAGCGGTCAACACTTTGTATAAGCAAACTTCCGTAAGGGGAGCGGCACCTTTTGCGAACAAACATCCCCGTATTTTGACAGCAGGTGATAGACCCCCTCCCCATGAGAGTGTGGGAGCTTATAGATCAAAAAAAATAAATTGCAAATTCTCGGTTATGAGCATATTTGTGTTAGGTTTTATTTAGGGTATGGAGTTGACCGGGTCACTGAAATTTTTACCACTACCATATATTCATATACGGACGACATCCAACGGTGCATTTTAAAAAATTTCATTTCGTCCCCCATTTTGCTCATGG
>LYNE01005693.1:0-19397 GCA_001662545.1 Rosa x damascena
AACTGTTATTTGTTTTCAGATCACATCACATTTATCTGTCGTCTGAATTCACTAATACACTGCTAACTCATGTCTTGATTTAATCAGACAATAGAAGACCTAAAAACTTTCTATCGTCTGATTTTTCAGACGACAGAGGAAATCTGTCGTCTGATACCCCCAAGAGACGGCACCGTACTAGACAACAGAAATTTTTTTGATCAGACGACAGATCTCCTCTGTCGTCTGATTACTTTTCTGGCATAGTGTAAGGTGATCGAATAGCAAAAGAAAAGGCAACTAATAACTTCCAAACCCATTTTGTATGAATTATTTTGTTTATTCTGGTTATTATTAAATTAACCATATATCTAAATTAACTAGTTAGGTTGATATATGAAATTTATGATACCAGATCCCACCAAAATATATAATTAATTAACATGCAAGAATAAAGAAACACAACATATTACAAAACACTATGAAATCCACATTGCAGTAATAGTCACTACTTGGTTTCACCGATCACCCACATAAAGAAACCAAGAACACAATAACTAATACATAAGGAAACAGATATACATATTAAAAAAAGTTAATAAGTTTAGACAGTTACTAATGTAAACTATTCAGGAATCATATACATAACTGTGCCACTAAATGTAAAATCAAATGAGTGGAAAGAAACAATCTTTCCTACCAAGGTATATAGTATAACCTCTAATCAACATTAAAAACGAAATTTAGACAAGTCTCTCTACTTTTTTCGAAGCTAAAGTAGTGAGGAAGAGCAAATTTAACTGTATATATGACCTTATTCACCGCATAAGGGTCGAAATGAATTCAATCATCTAATCCCAATTCGGAATTACAATTAAACCATTGGAATTGAATCAATTGAGTCAATAATCCAATAAGGGTAGACCAAACTTCAAGCCAAATCACTACCACAAACCTAGAACTTATCTGGACCAAAGTTCATTAAAGGAAGAAAATTTCATGAAAGAAGTATGAGCTTTTAGATGAAGACCCCAAATTCAAAATTAGAATGCGTAAAATGTTTACAAATTCATCTATTGAATACCCATCTCTTTGTGGGTGGAGAAAACACCAAGCAACTGAGACCTTGCAAATAGATATAGAAATAGAGGAAAAAGTGAAAGAATGAGAGAGAGATTGAATACCCATCTCTTCATGAGTGCAGAAGTGGCACTGACCCGTGGGCTTGCCCTTGAACTTTCCTTTTCCTATTTTGGATTCAATAGATAACAACCTCCGCCTAAACCGACTGTGTTGCTGCCCAATGCAATCACCTAGGCAAAGTGAGATGAACACTTAAACGAGAAAACCCTAAATACCGAATCCAACAAAAACCCTAAAAGGGCATGTTTACTTACTTGGAATGGAATGGAATGATTACGGAGTAAAAACACCCTTGTGTTTACTAACACATAAAGGAATCGGAATGATTCCAGGTAAAAGAATTCATGTGTTTACTAATACATGAAGGAATCAGAATTGGTGTAGGTCCCACCTATTTATCAGGAATCGATTCCTGAATACTCAGGAATTATATTACGAAGGGGGGAGATGGGTTTAGGAATCATTCCTCTGGAATCAATACCGATTCCTTTCTTCTCCCATGCCACTTGTCTCCGATTCATGATTATTTTCCATTCCAAGTACGTAAACGTGCCATAAATCTATTTACACTTAAACAAGGGGCTTACCAGTGACAGATGCGGATTCAAATTGAGACTAAGATACGGATCGAGACTGAGATTCTTTGGCTAGAATGGGGTTTTCTAGTTTGCAAGGCAAGATGGTTGAGCTTTTTTCTAGGTTTTCAGTTCGATGTTGGATTGGAAGAAATTGATATTGGATTGGGTTTTCAGTTCGAAGATTTCTATTGTGTGCGAGAGCGAAAGCAAGAGTAAGAGAGAAGATGGATTTGAGAGTGAGAGCGAGCTGAGAGATGGTTTTTAGGTTTCGGCGAAAGCAAGAGCGCGCAAGAGAGAAGATGGGTTCGAGAGTAAGAGCGAGCTGAGAGACGGTTTTTAGGTTTCTCTTAGTTTGATAAATTTGTCGGGCTAAAATTTCATCAAGTGTTGGACGAATATGTCTTTATGTTGTACCAAAAAACCAAACTGAAAGGGAAAAAATGTCCAAACAAGTGAACAACCAAAATTAAATCAATAGCAGTTTAATGCACAACAGAAATCTATTGTCTGAAACATAACCTTTTCAAACAGTTTCTTTCAAAAAAAAAAAAAAACCCAAACAACCAAAACTTAATAATCTCAGTGTAATGCACAACAGAAATCTGTTGTCTGAAACGGAGCCTTTTCAGAAAACTGATTTACTATGATATACACTATATTCAGACAACAGAATTTTTTCATTCTGTCGTTCAAATTATTCAGACAACAGAACCAACCATTCTGTCGTCTGATGAGTTTATTGACATAGTGCCATTCCTTCATGACGCGGCTGAAATAGCCTCACAATTTAACCCTGCAAAATGTAGTTGTCAGTATAGGATAAGCAGGGATCGTTCAGTCCGGGGATTGTAGGGTACACCTACACAAAAAGGTCAATTAGCAAATAAAAGAATAAAATGGGGGTTTTCAAATTTGGATCCTAATCTACTTAAAATAAAAACAAAACAAATAAAACTATTTACAATGATCGACTTCCCTAACCTAGACCAATACCACTTGGAAATCACTGAGAGTAAAAACAGAAAATCCATTTCAACATGCTACAAAAATATGCCCATCTTAAATGCCTAGATAAGAGCCCAAATGAAAAGCCTTAGCGGATCAATCCATTTATCTGATTCGTTCTAATGTAGGCTTGGATCAGAAAAGTCCTTACCATGCCCAATACTACTAATTTTCAAAAACACTTAGCGTAATTCTCTTAACTAGTAGTATTATGTAACCCTCGAATCAACTCACACGTGCAAATTAACCATTACACATAGAATTTAACACGTAATTTCCAGAATCGTTTAACCATTGAACATGGTTTTTACCACTTTTTAGAACTAATTGCTGCTTGTTTAACTTAGCGTCTTAACAAATAACAATTACTCTTGGCAATTTAAGCAAACAAACAAGAACACTTAGAGTTATTCTGGCATGCAATCTTATTAACCTAACTCTGAAAATTACCTAAACATGTAAAAGGGCACAAGATTGTAACATACATCATAAAAGAATTCTCGAAATTAACTCAATAATAAATTGAAAATCTCAAAAATATTAATAAAAGGATTAAATACTTGTTACTCCTCAAACTTTTGCCTGAAAAACAGTTCAGTCCCTCGCCTTTTAAATTAAACTGGATAGTCCTTATTCTCTCTAATTCTCACACAAATGGTCCAAAACAGGTCCAAAATGACTATAATACCCTCACTTCTTTTTTAATATTTTTTTCCTTTTTTTTATACTCTCTCTCTCTCTCTCTCTCTCTCTCTCTCTCTCTCTCTCTCTTTTTCTGAGGATGAAAATAGACGGCTTTGATCGGCTCCCGGACCCCGTGATCTTACAGATCTTCGACCTGGTCTCGGACACCAAGACCCTCATTCGCTGCCTCGCCATTTCGAAACCCTTTAACTCCCTCGTCCCCCACATTGACTCCCTAGTCCTCATCGTCAACCGGCTCATCTCCTCCGACTCCGACGATGACTTTTCCAACTTCCTTGCCTCTGCACTTTCCGTCTATGTTAGTGATGCGATCGATACAGGGTTGGGGAAACGATGTGTCGTTGTCCCAGAAGAGTTCGTCGTTGATGGGGAGGGGTTTGTCAAGGACGATGTGTTTGCCGACGGGAGGCCCATGCCGGCACAGAGCCGATGAGAGGAGGTGACAAAACGGTGGACGACGCCTTCAATCCTAGGTTTGCTAGTGGAGTTGGGGAGGTTGGGGTGGAGCTGACTTTAAGAGCATCCTGTCGAGATTAATCGACCTCAATCGGAGCCTTGGATCTATCAAACTCTGAGCCAGGCGACGTAATTTGGCAGGGGCTTGGCGGTGAGGAAGGCGTAGTGGTGGGGATGGGTGCCGCGGAGGAGTGCGGTGTCGTTTTGAGTGGAGTGGCCCATCAGAGAATGGGGCAGGGCTGTCGCTGTGGAAAGAGAAGAGATGGGTCGCCGTCTGTGGATGAACTCGAAGTCGGATATGAACTGAGAGAGAGAGAGAGAGAGGAGAGAGAGAGCTAGAAAAAAGAAAAAAGGAAAAAAAGGGAAAAAAATATTAAAAAAGGAAAAAAAAAAGAGAGAAAAATAATATAAAAAAGAAGTGAGGGTATTATAGTCATTTTGGACCTGTTTTGGACCATTTGTGTGAGAATTAGAGAGAATAAGGACTATCCAGTTTAATTTAAAAGGCGAGGGACTGAACTGTTTTTCAGGCAAAAGTTTGAGGAGTAACAAGTATTTAATCCTTAATAAAAATATTCTGAAAATTTCATGTCTCCAATTACATAACTCACAAATCCAAACACACAAAACCGAATTAAAAATTGTAAGTAGAGTCATAGTTACACGTTGAAGCTTTCCTCAGCAGCTTAGCAACAAGGTGATAAACTCGTCTCTGCTATGGTGGTGGAGCGTCCTTGACTCAACGCCTAAGAGCTTCGTAGAATGATGGAAGGATGGTGGTCACGATCTTGTAGATGATGGAAGTTTGAGGAGTGAATTTGGCAGAGTCTTGAAATAGTTTTTTGCCAAGAAGTGATAGGCAAGGAAGTGATGATAATTATGGTCTGGACGTTGCCTATTTATAGGGGAGCCTTGGTTGGCTTTTGTCGATCATACCCTTCATCATTTGGACGGATGGGATTGCATCATAATTCCTTTAATTTCCCAGCTGAAACTTCTCCTTTATGTCCTTAAGTCCTCTCATAATGGGGTTTCTTAACAAGCTGAAACATCTTTCTCTTATTTATTTTCCAGCTGAAATGTCTTTCTCTTTTATTTCCCTTCTTCATTGCTTGGTCAAACATTTTAAATGCTTTATTTTCTGATTCCATCATTGCTGTTTCCAAGGGTTCTACCAGGCAAGGTTTCCTATAACAAAGAGGAGAATATCATATTTTTTTAGAGAAAATAAAGGGAATTAAAATATAAAGACCGCAAAAACGTCAACGGTGAGGAATCCTGATCCAACTAGGATTTTTCATGAATTTTTCTTTCTCCGCCTATTTCACTCCAAACACTCAACAAGACTCTAAAAACGACTCAATGACTCAAAACACGAAACTAAGGGAGAAACAAGGCTAAAATGGGGCATATACTCATTAATATCGTCGCACTTTTTGCTCCTATCACTTCATACAGCAGCCATTCGTGCAGAATCAGCGCCGCTGCCGCTGAACCAGCTCCGCCAAAACCCAGTCACACCGCCAGAACCACGTTGGTGCAGATCTCGAATGCTGTCAACGAAGCATCTCCAACCAGCAGGAACTCAAAAACTATAAACCAAGCAAAACCCGACAAGAGTTGCCCTAAAAAGCATATTGAAGCATCCAAGAGAAGTCAGTGACACCGCTTGGAAGGAAAGCAGATCGGGATCCAGCCGCATTCCACCCCAATCCATCGCCCACATCACAGAAATAAACAAACGGCCATTGTGTTTGAAAGAGAATGGCACTAAAAAACCGCCGAACTGTCTACCAAAGCTTAGAGAAGCAGCAGTCCCTAGAAAGCTGCTCCAAGCATTAGCCTTCATCACCTATCCGGCAGCAGACCACAGACGGCTGGAAGGCCAGAGGCCAGTTCAGCCTCCACGCGCCGCCGAACAAGCACGATCGAACAAAAACGAAACTTCTGTATTTAGGGGCACGTGTAGCACGTTGTAATTTCAATATTTGAAATTGAAATTGAAATTGAAATGGAGCAGTTGCATTTTAATTCTCATTATCTTGTTTATATTATTTTTTAGTATATTATTGTGAGATTAATCTTTATTAATAAAGTGAAGATTTAGAATCATATTTTTTTCTTATTCTATAGTTGTATTATTGTGAGATTAGTCTTTATTAATAAACATATATTTAATATTTAGAAAAAATACTTATGTCAAAACAAGGATATAATATTTTATTTCACTACTTTGTTAACATTAATGAATTAGCATTGGTAGAATTGTCACGAGGTTTTGAATAAAGATGTCTAGTGTTCAAATCTCATCATTGTCATTTTTTAATATTTTTTTTTAAAATGAAATTTTTGTGTTTATAATGGGCCGACCCACAATATATCGTGCTTGGGCCAGACCAGGCCAATGGGCCAACATTCCTCAGCCCAGCTCGACCGGTTAGAATAACGTGTTGGGGTCCTGTTGAGCCACTAACTAGCTTGGGCCAAGCCGAGCAGCTTTTAAACTTGCCGTACTCATGCCTAGCGGTCTGTTTGCCACCTCTAGTTACAAATGTAAGAAATAGGAACTGAAATTTCAAGTTTGAATTTTCAACATTTCAATCATCCATGCATGTTGGCCAGTTGGGTAGCTCTTGCTTTCAACTGTCTAAACAAAGGTCTACATGTTCGTCTCTTGCTTTCAGTCCAACATATAGACCTAGCTCCAGACTTTATTTTTGGTATAGCCGTATAGGGCCAACCCACCATTGGAGATGGATTTTGGCCAACAAAGGTCTATAATTTTGACTATGCACCTCCATTGGAGATGGATTTTGGAAAACGTAAAAAGGTCTATAATTTTTAACTATTTCCAATTTGGTTCAAAATTTGCATTACTGTATACACATAAAAATTTACAAACTGAACGATTGTTTTTTTAAGATATATATGATCAAAAGTGGTTTTCCATAAGCGATCCTTTAAAATGCCCAAAGAAAATAGACCTCTGACTAGCTAGAAGGATTATATATAGAGGATCTCCTTTCTTTTAGAATTTGAGCATTTTTACTATTTTTCACTAGAATATGACCTAATTTAACAATTTCAATGGTTGATCCTTTAAATTCTCATGCAAAAATTGTGTCTACAAAAAATTAACTAAATTCATAATCATTTCAACATTGAAAATATGTAAACAAATGTAGTTCGTTCGATAAAATTAGAATAAACATGATGCTAATCAAATGGTTAAACATTTTTCGATTCGGCTAGTTTTTTTATAAAATTCATATGTGTATATGTAACTAAAAAATGATTGTTTAGGTTATTATTTTTGTAATTTGGTTTACAAAACTAATTCTTAGTTTTGTAATTTGTTTCAACAAAACCAAAATTGTACAACATACTCTTATTGACTAAATAACTAGTTAGCTAGCTATGTAAATAGTGTTGGAGACGTTGGAGTTTCAAAATGGATGGTTTGTTAGGGTTGTTTTAATTCAGTTGTTAATAACTCCTATTTGTGAGGAGCACGTTTTATTCAGCTAGTTTTTGACTTTGTCTTCAACTAATTAACCACGATCTTAGGGTGGTTACAGACGTGGATTGTTATTTGTTTTTCTGTTGCTTGTAATGGCTTTATAAGCCAACGTACTTTCATTCAATAAAGGGTGTGTGATCATCCATCAGATTAGAGAGTTTGTGTTTGCTTGGAACTGGTTTCCAACAAATAGAAGTACATGTATGTGATGCATTATTATGTGATTATTTCAGGATTTGAATCCAAAAGAAAAGTAAAAATATTAACAAACCTTTGGGAGAAACTTGGAGCCAGAATTTCTCCATCTGCAATTTATACTGAAAAGTGAAAACTAAGCAACATTTTCATAATTATGAAGATTTTTTTTTAGCGTAATAGTCAACCATTTTATTAATAATAATAAGAAAAATTACAACTTATAAATGTAGAAACTACATCAAAATATAAAATAACAGGAGCAAAACCATATGCAACAAAGCATCAGAAATAAAACCTAGCAAGGATAGTAGAGGATGCAATTAAGCATTTGATGAGGCACCGAATAGAATCTGGGCTACGTAAAACAATACCAATAGTATGGTCGATCATACTTCCACGCAAAGATATACATCGAATAGAGGGTAACCTCCTATCAAGGTAACTGGTGGTAGTGTGACCGACCGTGCCTACTTCACGCAAAATAATACGTCGAATAGAGAGCAATCTTCTACCTAAGTTGCCAAACAACCATATCCAATATGCATTTAAAGAAATGGCCCATAAGAAGTCTCTTGGATCCTAAATGTGAACCCAAACAGCAGCTAGCTTACACCCCACTAGCAAAGCCCCAAACAGAAATCCACTATAGGAAAATCGATTATTCACGATGCAAGATTTACGGCGTGCATCAAATGCGCGCCGTGAATAAGTATCAATTACGACGTATATTAGATGCACACCATAAATCTTGCAATTTTTTGAAGAGAATTACGACGTGTTTGCAAAAAAAGCCGTAAAATCGTACTTTTATTGAAATTTACAACGTTTTTCCGTTGCACGTGGTGATGTCAACATATAAAAAATTGTCCCATTTATAAAAATTGGCCCATTACAAAGGCACCCATTTAACATAAGCCTCGTCTCTCTCTCACTCTACGTTTTTTTTTTTTTTTGAGAAGAAAAAGAACTACAACATGAAACCCCTTGGACACTCAAGGCTAGCAGAATCCAGAAGCAACGCTGTCGAGGCCACAGTCGGAATGGAATTGAACCAAATCTTGGGATTAGAAAGATCATGACCCCTTGAGGTGATAAGATCCGCAACTAAATTGGCCTCACGAAACACATGAGAGAAGGAAACAGCCTCAAATTTTGCAGCAAGACAGGTAATGTCGGTGATCAAGGATCTGATTCTCCAAGGAGTGGCACAAACTTTATTAATGCAGTTGATAATAAGAAGTGAGTCACCTTCCACCTGAATTTTTGTGATGTTATGACGAAGCGCCTGGAGAAGGCCATTTTTGAGAGCAGAACCTTCTGCAATAGGAATTGACGAGACACCAAGCTTACGGGCACCCGCCATGTGATGCCCCAGAAATTCGTATTTATTTTCCGAGGATTTTCTGGAATCTAAATTGTGGTCATTGGACGGTTTCGTGGCTCGTAGATGGAGTGGAAGTGTTTCGGATGAATTTCTATTCGGAAAGTATGGTTTTAGGGGGGTTGCCAAAGGTTGAATTTTTATACGTTGGGATTCTCCGAAAACTTCCTTCACGAAAGTTGTAGAGCGCGTCTATACAAGTTCGTGGATATATAGAACGCAAGAATCGGAGTTCGTATGAGAAAGTTATGGCCATTGGAAGGAATTTCCATTTTGGTATAAATAGAAGTTTCCCAAGTTGGAAACTTACTATTTTAATTTCTTCCATTTCCGGAAGCTCACTTTCTCTCTCTCTTCTCTCTCGGCTGCTACCCTTAGAATCGAAGAAACCCGGCTGACCCGACCCGAACCCGGACTATCCGACCCACTTTTCCGGCGAACTGCGGCTGTCTCCGGTGATGAAACTTTCCGGATAGGATCGTCTCCTCCGTCTGGTTGTCCCTCTGGTGTTCTCTAGCGCCGATTCTCCTCCACGGCGGCAATAGAAGGCGGTGCAGATTGGTGTTTTCGGACCCGGTCCGAAATCCTTGTTCCGACGTCGGCGGGGCTTCAAGTTGAGCTTGGGGAGCTCAGAGCAGCCTCCTTGATCGATCCTTGGTGGTTGTTTGGATCAATTCACGTGAAACTTTGTTCAACTCAGTTTGGATTACTGTTCACGGCTTGTGAGGTAGTTTTCGACCCCTAATACTTGTTTTCTGACTTCGAGCTAGTTATGAGAATTCACAAGCATGCTTAGATGAAGCTTTTTGATGTTGGGAGTTCTGTGAAATAATGAGTTTTTTGCCGGCGGCGGTGTACCACCATCTGTGGTGGCGTTCCGGCGGTGTTCCGGCCACTTAAGAAACTATTTTTGGTATTATATATGTTCTACTCGTTGATACGAGCGTTTCGATATATAATATGCAAATTTTGGAGTTCGTATGGAATTGTTATGATTTTTGCAGTTTCATACCGATCGATTTATTCGATCCATGAGGATTCGAGCATCCGATCGACTTGTGGCTTGTTCACATCGATCGTGGATGAATTCCGGGGATTTTGGGAGGTCTCGGATGTGGTTTCGCCTCATTTGACGTCACCTTGGGAATTTTGGTTCGATTTAGGGTTTCGAACGTTATTCCTTGTGATTTGTTGACTGAAAGAGAGCTGTAATTCCTTAGGTACGTGACGAGGTATTCTTGGACAACTATTTTGGGTGGTTTGGCTGCTTTGTTCTATATTGAAGACGCAGCGGGAGATTTGAGGTGAATAATCTCACAAGGTTCATTAATGAATGGAATACCTTTATCGTTTGGTGAGTAAATCTCACGATATGTGTTATGAGAAGGATCGATATTTGTTATGAGCAGGATCGATATGTGTTATGAGTAGGATCGATATTTGTTATGAGGAGGATCGATATGAGTTATGAGTAGGATCGATATTTGTTATAAGCAGGATCGATATGTGTTATGAGTAAGATCGATATTTGTTATGAGCAGGATCGATATGTGTTATGAGTAGGATCGATATTTGTTATGAGCAGGATTGATATGTGTTATGAGTAGGATCGATATGTGTTATGAGCAGGATCGATATTTGTTAAGAGTAGGATCGATATTTGTTATGATTATGATCGATATTTGTTATGAGCATGATTACCCTATTGTCTTGGAGTTATTAGATTAACTACGACTATAGTTGGTATTAGCGGCATTCTGAGTGGATGACTATGTGTGTCTATATATATATATATATATATTATGGGATATATATATATATATACATATATATTCATGTATTAGTGGTTTCGTGGTGAATCTTTGTGATGATTGTTATGTAATGCTTGTGTAGGAATATTAGTAGGATGGTTGATATCTATGTGATGACTAGCCATGAATCTATGTGATGATCGCTATCTATGTGATGACCAGCGAAATCTATGTGATGATTAGTAGGATGATTTCTATCTACGTGATGACCGGCAAAATCTATGTAATGATCACTATCTGTGTGATGATTGGTGATATCTTCGTGAATCTATGTGATGAGCCTTGAAATCTATGTGATGCTCAGTAGGATGATGAATATCTGCGTGATGATTGATGGAATCTGTGCGATGATCAGTGTGATGACTGTTGGGTAACGGAGCTGAATTGTTATTAAGTTAACAATGATCGAGAGGACTGCTGTGATGGTTGGGGCTACCTACAGACGTCAGAGTCTGGGACTTCGATGACTACTTTGTCTTGAATTGCTTGACTTAATGTGACCTCCTAAACTAAATTATATGCAGGGGTTACTATGAATTGTTTTGCTTGTTTTGATATGTAATTGCCTTGATTTTTCCTTGATTGTATTGATTGATGGTTTGATTTACATTAAGAGCCATAGTGATGATGAATTGTACTCTGTAGTGAGGATAGGAATGTGTTTCATTGCTGTTCACCTTTGATGTCATGTTGATGACAAAAGCTCCTAGGGGAGAAGGGAATGAGTGTGATGTTGGAATTCGCCGTAGAGCGTTAGGATGGCGTCAAACATTGCTTGAGGAAGTCTTGTTTGACCAAAATTTGTGTAATTGGATGCTAGGATTGAGTTTCTGAGCATGAGGCGTTAGTCACCAGTTGACTTATGTAGACACGATATGAAAGATTATGGAATGGATGGACGTAGGTGTGAGCTGTGTGTATATCGTGTTTAGGTTGAGGTGACTTAAGAAAATGTGTTTTGCTTTGTGGTTTTGAGTTACTCATATGAGCTTCATAAGCTTACCGGGTTTGTTGTGTGGCAACCCGGTGCACTATTCAATGGAATGGTGTAGAGGTTAATCCTGCAGGTCAGGGAAATCGTGGCTGAAGCTGAGGCGACACTTTTGCAGCTTTACGGTGGGAAGCTATCTTCGTGACTTTACCTTTGATAAGGACTTCCGTTGTATGGTTACTCTGAGCAGCCTTTACGTTTTATTTTGTTGTTGACAATTTAATTCGTAAGCTTGTGTAATATATAACTCTTTGGAGCGTGTGTATATTAACTTTGTGGGTTCAGGGCATCAGTATGTACTTGGTTTAAAAGGAAAAAGATTTCAGGTATTTTGTATTGATGACTGAACGTTCACGCATGTATAATTATGAGATTATATATATATATCGATTTTCTTGTGTGTAAAATCAGGGGCGTGACACGCCAGCATAGGCTTACCATTAGAGTCCCTGATAATGAATCCTGCAGCAGCCCTGCCGTGAGCTTTAAAGGAACCATCAAAGTTGAGTTTAAAAAAAGTAACAGGAGGAGGCTTCCACATAATAGGAGTGGCTGAAGAAGAAGCCGTCTTTGAAGCAGGCTGATTGTTTGTTCTGTAGTTGTAACCAACAGAGGCAGCAGAAAGAGTGATGCTATTTGGGGAAGCAAGAGAATTGTTGAAAATGAAGTTGTTCCTTGCCCCCCAAATTTGCCAGCACAACAAAATACAATCTTCAATAGTGGTACAGGACTCTTTATCGAACAAATGTAAAATCCAGTCTGAGGGACTGGAAAATCTTGTAGGAGAGGGTAACTTGGGCACCAAACTCTAGATTTGACTAGCAAAAGAACAAGAATGGAAAAGATGGTTGCAGTCTTCCAAACCTGTTCCACAAAAAGCACAAGAAGATACCATAGCATGATTATAGCAAGCAATGTAAGCCCTGGTTTTCAGTCTTCCCCTAAAAAACAACCAAGCAAAATTTTAACTTTCGGAGGAAGGTTAAGCTTCCACATTTTGTTCAGAATAGAAGTCTGACTATGAGACATTGCTTCTCTCAAAATGCAACAAAATCATTGACCTCCTTCGACCTCCTCCTCTCCCATTGCTCCGGCCTCCTCTGCTCTCCCATTTCTCCGGCCTCCTGCGACCTCCTCCTCTCCCATTTCTCTGGCCACAGTAGGTACTTTATTCTCTCTCATGCACAACTCTAATGTGATTGTTGCTGAAATTTACTGTTATTGTTAGCTTCGAAGCTTTGATTTTACATACTCGGTGTTCGATTCTGGTTTTCTACAAGTAATTGCAGTTGATTCTTGAAGTTTTTGTTATCGTTATTTCGTTCCTGATTTCTCTTTTGATTTTGTTCATCGAGTGTAAGGGTTTACTTCTTCTATGCATTTCAGGATTTTTTATTTTTTTTATTTTGTGTGATCGATGGTTTGCTGGGTTTGGATAATTCAGAATCTTGGGAGTGGTTCATATTATGTGCTTATGAATTTCCAAGTTAGGCAAGTGTTTGGTCATTTTTGTTTCTGAAATTAGTACTTATTGTGATTGTTTCTGAAAGTAATTGGGCTCTCTAGTGCATATGCTTTCCTGATAATCATTTTGTGTGTGTTTGTTACTTTCTTCTATTTTGTATGAAGTGGGAAATTATAATTGCTCAATCTAAGCTTGATGAATCATTTTGGAAGATGTTGAATGCAGGTCTTGCTTCTCTATATGCATTAGCATCTAGCTCGTCTCTAAATGTGTAATTAATCTAAATTAGTACTTGAGGTAACAACCTGTGTTGATGGGAAGATGTTGTCATTCTTGCTGCATTCTAAGCTTGATATATATCATTTTGGAAAGCCATTATTGAATGTAGGTCTGGTTTGATATCTCCATTTGCTTTTGCATAAGCTCATATCTAGCCCGAGATGAACCATTCTGCAGAAATAGTATAACTAGTTATATACCATGTTTTGATATCTTGCTTTCTTAAATTAAGCTGAGAGGGAAAACCTATGCTGAGCTAGGCATGAGACACTCCTTTTTATACAAAATTATTATCAAATAGGGTTATAAGAAAAAAGTTCAACTGAGTCTCTGATCCGATCAGTTGTTGGCATGAATGATATTCTTTGTTATTTGTTTTTGTTGGTTTTATTGTGTTTTTGATTTGTTTGAAGTTCTGGGTTGTCATACAAGTATGGAACTTGTGTTTGTGAATGCAAGTTCTTGATGATTTTATGGTTGCCAATTAATGGTATTTGTTTGTTGGTGGACTGCTTTGTGTTTGGGATGAAGCAGAAGAGAGATTTGATCTAGTTTATAACTAGAGTTGATAGGAATGAGAGGTTTAACTCAATGTGATTAGTACTTTTGGATATTAGTTTGGGGGGTTGTGCTGGAATATTTGACTCGAGGGTTGAATGGTTCTGCTTCCCTTATGCTGAAAATGTAATTGGTAATAAGGGGACACTAGTTGGGTTGCATATTCATGACCACATCCAAGTTTGTGATGGAATTGGAATTGGATGCCCGTATTTGAACTTAATGAAATGGTGGCTATTTATGCCATTGAACTTTTGATTGAGTTGTCCACGGCTTATGCTATGCTGAAAGTCTAGTGCTATTGCTGAAAATCTAGCGTATTAAGTTTCACATTCTCAATTATTCTAGCTTATTTATTATTGAGTTGATATAAACCTTGGATACTACTTTCCAGTCTGAGGGGTTTAAGGGCTTTCTGTTAATCTTGGGAGTGGTTCGTATGAGTAAGTCTTTATCAAAAGACAGGGAAAAAAGGAAAAGGTTAGTATTCTTGTGTTGGTGGCTATTGATTCTTCAAGGTCTAGTATCTATAGCAGTAGCTCTTCTAGTTCAGGTGTTTGGTTATTTCTAACTATTATCTTTTGATGAAGTTGCACAAATTGTGAAAGTGAACTGCTAGCTTCTACATATATAGATCTGCACAAGTTTCTTTCAAAATATGTATCTGAAAGAATTGAAAGCATGATTTGCCATTAGCATTTGCGGTGTTGTTTAACTCAAATGTGCTCCCATTGTGGTTGATTTATATACTTTGTGCTTGGTAATACTTGGTTCTGTATACATTATTTGGCTCAAAACGTGATTAGTTATATATTTATATACTACTCAAGTAATTTTCGCCACTAAGGAAGCTCTAAACAATATATATATATATATATATATAAATTTTGAGTTCTTTCAGATGTGGGTGAGAATTGTGAGACCTACACAAGCGTAGCCTCTCATCCTCATCTGCAGAAGCTATACATGCAATTGCAATGACTAAGTTTAGATACGCAAAATGGGAAATGGGAACAGCTGGTCCCTTGTTTACAGTTTTCAAGTCTTCGTTGTACTTTTGTAAAGCCTCATATGGACTAATTGAGTTCCTGATTGATTGCATGTAGTCACTAATATACTATTTAATATAAGTACAGATGAAATCAAACAACTTCATCCAATGGGTGACATCTTCTCTGAAGTAGTTCTCTTACTCCAGGTTAGCATTATTCTATTGTTCTATAATTGTAATTCTTTACATAAAGGTATATTGTGCTGCCTTCTATTCATATTTCTTTTACTGTTGTGGTCACGTGTTTGGTAGTTGTATATTGGGATGCCTTCTCTATTTGAAATGTACTTATATTGAATGCTTAGATTAATGCTACTGGAAACAATAGCATTCTTAGATTGAATCCTTTGTTTATTCTCATGTGTTTGGTAGTTGTATATTGGGATGCCTTCTATATTTGAAATGTACTAAGTACTAGTGTTACTTTATGAGTTTAGTTGAATTAGCAGATATTGTGAACTGAACAATAAACAACTTGTTTTAAACTCAAGCTCCCCTTAATTTCAGTTTGCTCATAATTAAAAGACAATTGGAGCCGCCTAGGCAAGCTTCCATGGATACATAATGGATATATTATCCCAGGTTTCGGCCAACCCAAGAGTTCAGTACTCTTGGTGCAGCTAAAGGAAGCACAGTGGCTTGGCCCATCAACTTCATCAAGATACTTTAATATGTGCTATTTGTGGTAAACTTTTAGACTGAGTGCATTATGGTTCAATACAAGGCAAAGATAGTAGCATTTTCAGAACATAGAACTTATCTCTGAGGGAATAGATGTTCTAGTTTATGGAATTTTGAAGAGAAATAGTTGTTACTTGTTCTAGTGCAATCTCTCAGTTGTTATTTTGTTCTAGTGCAATCTCACAATCAAACACAGAACTTACTGTTGTTAACTTCGTTGACTCAATTTGCGTTATAGTTTCATCACAGCTGTTTTTGAGCTTAAATGGGTATGCTTTTTGTTTAGGAAGTCAAGAATGAATTTGGTGATTGAAGTTGTTTTGATGAGTTTTCAGTTCAGGTTACATGGGCCGATAAGCTATACGGTTATAACAAAGAAGCTCCTTTTTTTGTTTTTTTCTTCTGTGGAATGTGTGATTGACACTATGGGGAAGTGAAGTAGTCCTTATAATTAAATTAGTGTTGGGCTGTAGCGTTTGAGTTTAACAATTGAAATTGATAAGCAATTTGAAATTGAAGTGTAAGTTATATGATTGTTTCCTCCTTGCAGGTAAGCAATTAAGCTAAAGGCAAATCAAGAACATCACCAATAAGATGTGTTAGAGAAAATCACTCTCTTACATTGATTTCCTCTCCACAATCAAAACTGATTGTGTAACCACTCCACAATCAAAACTGATTGTGTGTTTTGATTGTGTAACCTCTCCACAATCACAACTGATTATGTAACCTCTCCACAATCAAAACTGATTGTGTAACTGTAGATTAGTTTTGAATATTTGTATTTATAGCATTGAATTCTGTTGGTAACAGTAAAACAGATCTTAGCTATATAATGGTACAATTGTAAACATACAGATCAATGAAAATCATATTCAACATGGTATCAGCCTAGGATCCTTCCCTGTTCTGTTCTCCTTCTTCCTATTCCAATATTCCTACATCTTCCTTTAGGTATCATACCTTCATCCTGCAGCAGCAACAACAACATTCCTTGTCCTACCATCAACCACTGGCCAGAATTGTCATCATTTCTCTCAGTAGCAGCAGCAGTAGTATTCCTTTTCATAGCGGTCTTCCTTGTCCCACAACCTCTGTACACGATGCAACACAACGTGCCTTGGTTGTTTTCTTCTCATTTTTGGGCTTCCTATTCTTCTCAAGGCCCACAAAGGTTTTTCGACCCTAATACTGCTCCCCTTTTTGTTGGAGTCAATTCTGCTGTTGATCCAACTTAGTACCCGGACACCGGTGCCACCCATCACATGACAGCTATGCCTGCCAACAATCCACAATCTTATGGTGGGCCTCATAATGTATATATGGGTAATGGGGACTCGATGCCTCTTTCCCATACTAGTAACCTCCCCTTGTTATTAGGTTCTTCCAACTTTTCTTTACAAAATGTCTTTCGCATTCCGTCAATTCATAAAAATCTTCTGTCTGTGGCTCATTTCACCAAGGATAATCTTGTTTTCTTCCTATTTGCTCCAGATTTCTATCAAATCTATTGTTTACGTACTGGTCGTTTGTTATTTCAGGGTCCATGCAAAGACGGTCTCTATTCCCTTAGCTTGTTTTTCGAGTCCACAGTCCCCCGTCCTCTTCTCTGTTGACTCGTCTCTTTGGCACAATCGCTTAGGTCATCCCTCCTCTTCCGGTTTAGCTCATTTAGGATCTACTCTTGGTTCCACACTTTCCTTTAATTCTTTTTGTAATAATTGTGCTCTTAGCAAGTCCCATCAATTACCTTTTCCTTCCAAACATATTTTTGCCTCTTCTCTATTTTCTATAATTCATAATGATGTCTGGATGTCTCCTATCTTGTCTGTCACTAGCTTCAAATATTATGTTCTTTTCACATATGAATACTCCCGTTATACATGGCTTTATCCTATGCGCCAGAAAAATGAGGTCCTTACTCACTCTCAAAATTGGTTGCAATGATTCGCAATATTTTCCACAGTTCTATCCAATACATTCAAAGAGACAATGGTGTGGAATATGTCAACAATGTCTTCTCCCAGTTTTGTGACTCTTCGGGCATCCAACAATAATTTTCTTGTCCATACACTCCACAACAAAATGGGCTTGCTGAAAGAAAACATCGACATATTGCCACTATGGCTCGCACTCTACTTCTCACCTCGGGTGCTCCTCAAAATCTTTGGGCTGAGGTTATTCTCACATCTGTATATCTCATTAACCTTCTTCCCACTCCTACTCTAAATTGGGATACCGTACTCCTCACAAACGTCTCTCTGGTTATCCTCCTTATTCTTCCCTTCGTGTTTTTGGTTACTCATGTTTTCCTTACCTAGGTACAAATGTTCCCAACAAATTGTCTAGTCGTAGTGTCAAATGTGTCTTCCTTGGTTATAGTCCCCAACACAAAGGTTATCGTTGTCTTGATCCAAACACCGGTCGTGTCTATATCTTGCGTCATGTTTTATTTCACGAAACCAATTTTCCCTACAAAAATTTCAGGTACACACTAATTCATCTTCAACTACCTTCGAGTTCACTCTTCTCTCCAATGGAGTTAACATTGCACCTCCGCAGGCCATCCTGCCGAGCTCAGTGTCATCTAGCCCAAGCCCAACTGATCACCAAATTAAGCAATCTGCCCTTCCTTCTCACCCAGAGCAACCCATTAACCCAAGTCCAAGTCTGCAGCCCAATGCCCCCAGTTCACACTCTGGTCAAAATCCACCCTTGGCATCTCTAGAATCAGACAGGCACTCCATCAATCTTGTGCTTCCGCTTCCGTCATCGCCTCCCCCTGGTCGTGTTCCTTCGGTCGCTTCTTCGATTGTGACTTACAGTCATCGTCACCAACTGGTGGATGCACCCAAGCCGCCTGCTCAGTCCACTATTGCTCAGCAACCAAACGATGACTCTCCTTCTATCATCGTCAAACCTCTGCCGGTCGTTGTACCTCCCCCTCCTCTTCCACCAGTCCCGACGCCTCCTCCGCAGCCCCCAACACACCCCACGAGGACTAGACTCCGTGATGGAATCATCCAGCCCAGAATTCGCACAGATGGCATTGTAAAGTATCCCATTCCAAAAGCTCTTTTATCTGTTATTAATTCCATGGAACCGCCTTGTTATACTCAAGCTTCCAAAGATGTGAATTAGAGAGCTGCCATGACCGAGGAGATTAATGCTTTGTTGACCTATATTCCTGTTATCCAGACCGTTCTTTGTGTTGCTGTGTCTAGGGGTTGGCCTTTCTGTCAGCTGGATGTCAAAAATGCATTCCTCCATGGCTATCTTCAGGAAGACGTTTACATGACTCAACCTCCTGGCGTCCCTCCTATGTCTGTAAGCTTCACAAGGCACTCTATGGCCTCCAACAAGCACCCCGTGCTTGGTTTTTTCTCATGAGCTCTTTTCTGCTTTCTATTGGTTTTCGACATAGTCACTAGTACTCATGATTTAAGGACACCTAAACCGTGTCCTTAAATACATACAAGGACACGTAAAAAATGTGTCCTCTATCCGGGTGTCATTGTAAGTCCCAAACAAGGACACCGAAAATGTGTCCTCTTATCTATACGAGGACACATTTTATGTGTCCTAATAGCTGTGTA
>LYNE01005694.1:0-14645 GCA_001662545.1 Rosa x damascena
GGCTTTAGAAATATGAATATTTTCTTTCTGAAATTAAAATATATAAATTACCAGAAAATATATCTTTATATTCTACTTCAAATGTTTGTGGGTATGCATAGGCCTCCATGCACCGTTATAAAAGGATAAAAGGATAAAAAGGATAAAAAGGATAAAAGGATTTTAAGTTATAACTTCAAAAGCTGTCGACATAGGCAAACTTTGTTAGCTCCTCTTTCTACCTATATGTGTACATATATGAATGCACTTTCAAAAGTGGCTCAAGAACCAAAAATCCAAGCAGCAAACCGGTACCCCCTACCTAGTGTATATCAGGGACAAGACGCTCTCATACTATGATCCCTAGCGTATCCCTTCCTGGTAGATGGGTATATGAGTCGTGTGTCATTTTGGAAGTAGATTTGCTGTCCGTTTACTTGTCTGACATTTTAGGTTAGGCTATTTTTATATTTGCTTTTGTTGCATTCATTGTCTCTCCGATACATTCTCCTGCTTAGTAGAGTAGTTTTATTTTAAGCAATATCTCAGGTTGTTTTATTTTAGAATATCTGAATGCTATTGTTGGTTGCGGATCCTATATTTGAAAAGAAAGGACTAAAACTTTGTGGTTATGAGAAAAACATTGATAGGAGAAACAAAGCAAGCCCAAACTTACTTTCAAGTGTACACATGTATCCATGGACAGGACCACATTTCCATGCCCATAATTTGTGATAAAATGATCATGTGTTATCATTGTGTTTGTATGCTGTCTAGTGCATATTTGGAGTTCATGAAACTAACAATATTCATGGCATTTGTATAAGCAGGAGGCAGAAGCAGCTCCTGTGGAGGAGGCAAAGAAGAGTAATCATCTAACCAGAAAGATTGAGAAGCGTGTGCAAGTTCGTACACTGGACTCCCACATTGAAGAGCAGTTTGGGGGTGGTAGATTGTTGGCCTGCATATCTTCCCGTCCTGGACAATGTGGAAGAGCTGATGGGTGAGTCTAATAATATGAGCTTAGTATGTTCCGTGTGGATTTGTTTTTGCATCATCTTAATTCTTTTCCTGCATATTTTTGTCAGGTACATCTTGGAAGGTAAGGAGCTTGAGTTCTACATGAAGAAGCTCCAGAGGAAGAAGGGGAAGGGTGCTGCCGCCACTGCCTAAGCAGTTCATTCACCAGGCTTTATCTTTTTGACCATTTTGTGAAACCTATCGCTACTGGGTCTGTTATTTATATGTTATTGTGCTTGACATCTAGTCATAGTAATTTATTGCTCAATTTAGTGTAGAGTTTGGATTTTAATAGAAGTCTGGTCGGACTTCTTCCTGTCACTCCAAACTTAAACAATGTAGAAGTATTTATGCTCAAGTCGATTGGAGTTTTCAGAGTCACTATTTTTATGAGTTAATGGTTATCTTGTTTATTTCAAACATTCATGGTTTGTCTGCCCTACTCCTAGACAGTCTGTCACCAGTAATCATACCAATAAGAAAAATTGGGATCTGAAAGACGAGAATTGTATTTGAATCCTGTAGTTATATTTTGTTAATCAATGACCACAAATCGAATTGCATATTAGTCGTGGAATAGATGCATATCGGACTCTGAAACAGAAATCTGCTATCAGGGCCTGGCTGGTCAAACTCTTGAAGATTTGAAATTACAATCGATTTTGTAAATTGCTTGCAATTAATGCTTACCAAACGGCAATTTATAGTCAAACAAGGTGAACCGATTCAAATCCTTTTAACAGTAAAGGGAAACAAGCCAAGGAGTTTTATGCTAGCGGTATATGTCCATCGTCTTTACCAACCAGGTAATTCCTCCTCTTATTTGTGAAGCAATGATTGTAGAATTAGAACGCCAAATTGAAGTAAATGGCAGTCGGAAGATGTGACACCTTGCCTTCTGCTTAATCATATCAAAGGAAAATGTTTTCGGAGAATGCAACTGGTGAAACTTTATATCCTGTTAAATGAAAGGTACTGAAGTCCATCCCAATGTGGTGAGTGGAGCAATAATGTTTGCTGATTCTTTGATTTTCTCAGACCCATCACCATACTTGCTAGTCAAGTGGGAAAATTTAAAACCAGCACTGGTTTTTGCTTTGAGATGCAAGTTCTCTTGTATTCCAAACTTGACCACACCATACTGAAGAGACATGTATGGTATGTTATTCTATGAAACTTGGGACGATTTTTCAGTCAGTCTGATGAAATTCTATTCTTCACGAATCATGGTACAGCTTGGCCTTCAGCTGATTTATTACATCAG
Organism: Rosa x damascena; assembly: GCA_001662545.1. Taxonomy (NCBI): domain Eukaryota; kingdom Viridiplantae; phylum Streptophyta; class Magnoliopsida; order Rosales; family Rosaceae; genus Rosa; species Rosa x damascena. The sequence continues at coordinate 2,264 of LYNE01005694.1, forward strand.
AATTGATAGGTCAGGAGGAAACATGTAAGGCAGAGTCTTTATGAAGCAATTAAAATAATGACGAGTGTGCAAGTGTGCTAGTGTCGTGTTGTGCTATTCCCACTGCCGCACATTTTCGTCACATTTGCACTACTGCACTAGCATTCCGAAATGGATTGACAAAAATAAGGAGCTGGGTTCGTGCTAGTCACCATCAACCAGGCCAAGTAGACTACTCCAAAGATCCTTCAGCAATCAAATGTGCGTCACTTTCGATCCAAAATCAGTCATTCATTCCTGCATATCCTAAATTTCTACATGATCAAGGGGCACTCATAAAAGAGATTGCTAACTATATAATAATAGTTTGACATATTCTGTACCCTTCCTATAGCTTCATTTTTTCTGCTGTCTATCGCCCACTACCTCTTTCAGTTTTAAATCGTCCATTGTTCTCAAACTTTTCAAAGTTCCCCATATGAATCTGGCAACCACTCTCTCTTTACAGATCAAGTCCAATGCCGTCAGCACCATCCCAATGCTTGTATTTTATATTCTTGAGTTTTCTTGTTTGTTTGTTGTTTGTATGTTGAAGAGAGAGAATGGAAAATAATATTGAGATTGTTATAAAGCAAATTCAGATTGTGATTGAACTTCCCTGTTTGTTTCCTCCTCTTCCCTGGAAAGGTGTTCTCCATGGAGGTCAAATTTTATTAATTGGATGGTGAGAGCTCGTAGTACTTTGGCTTTTTGATCTGACACATGGTTGAAGTTTATACACTTGAGGATCATGTTTCTGCAACTTTCACTGATAATGCTGTGTCTGCAGGTGATAAGTGATAACAAGTGCATTTATTTATTTATTTTTGAACACAATTACAAGTGCATTTGGAATTGATCTCCAAATGTACAGTTTATTGTGGCTTATTTAGTTGCTGACGATGAGAATTTACTTAAACCTGATTGGGGATGGATACTACACTTGGAAACTAGCTCTTCCACCTAACATCAAGCACTTTCTATGGCTTCTTTGCATGGATAGACTCTTGTAAATGTGTCGTGGCTCCTAATCCCACCTGTGTTTTCTGAATCAGTAAAATTTTATGAGCATTTATTTAAAGCTCGAGCTATCTGGGGTGCTATTCAGTTTCTTAGTAGTCTGGTTCACTCCTTGTGCCTCCCTTGGAATTACATAAGATCAACTTGAATTCTTAATTTACGACTGCCAAGCAGCGGTGGGGTTGCAGTGTCTGGTTTCACTTGTTGGTTTTGGTGGAAGTAGAGAAACTCTATGATTCTTGATCTGATATTGCATAGATATTGAATGAGACTGATTCCATTGCCAAGGTGTTTGTTTAATTTTATCCTTGCAGAACTTGTTTAGTTATTGGCTTACTTGATTTGCATTATTTCTTAATTTCTTGCAGAAAATTGGAGCTCTTAACAATATTGTCAGGAAATTTAGTGGGAGGTTAGTTGCTTTCAACACTGACTACATTGGAGTTGCATTGCGGATGAACTTTTCATGCTTGTATATTTTGCTCTTCATACAATATCAGATAAGATGCCTCTTAACAATTCTTAATTTTACATTTTTGAATGGCACAATTCCTTGCGGTAAATTCTTGGCTTGAGAGTTGTTTGTGGCCTTGGGAGCCAGTGGTGCCGGAAAGCCACTTGTTTATGGTGCTGTTTGAGCCCAAAAGTATTTTTGGCAAGATTTTTAGTGGATTTAGCCCACCGGGCCGATACATGCGGCCCAAAAAATAAGCCTACTTGGGTTTGGGGTATAGCTTCGCCCATTCCGTGATCCATAAGGAAAACGAAACCTTATTGGAATCAAGTAGCAGAGATTGAATAGGAAACTTCAATCAATAATCCTTCTATAACAAGGAACAGTCGAAACCCTAGGTGTATAAATACCAAGTTTAAAGGACAAACGAAGGACCTCTCTCGAATCAATCAATCCCAGCGATTACAAAGCCTCCCCGGAGCAAACCTTCAACCTTGTTGAAACCCGGCGACCGTACTTCCAGTCCTAGTCTCTCCGAGAGCAGACTGCCAGTGCTACTGCCACCGACACTACCAGCGAAGCAAGGGTAACGCCCTCGAAACCCAGCGAGGCTAAAGTCATGCTTTAGCAAAACCCGTGCTTTCTCCAAACTTCCCAGTGATTGCTCTGCTCAACCTACAACGTTGAGTATCGATTCGGTGACGCGAAGAGATCACATCCAAAGCCCTTATCCGTAAGGCAAAAAGTCCTTTCTCGGAAGGCTAGAGAAGAACCTTGTGGCGAGGTTGGTGTTCTCCTCGTCCACAACGCTTGAAGAAGTAGTCAGGTCAAGGGACTCCCTCGACGACTGCACCCCACGGTGCTGGCACGCCTGCGCACACTCTCAAAAGAGACAGTTTGCAAGCCAACTGGTTTTGGAGCCAAATATTTTGGCACGCCCAGTGGGACCTAAATAGTGCCTCTTCGTGAACGTGGCCATTGGGAAGTCAAGCGAAAACCCTTACCAAAAGGTTTACGCTAACTGCTCAAAGCATAAGAGCTCCAGTTACAGGCCGCATTCACGCGCGGACTATCGTGGTCTTTCTGAAGAACAGGTGACTCAAAGATTTTCTCGTCATTCCCAATCACCCGATATGTCAACTGAACGGGAAGAGAATCACCCGATCGCTACTAAGGGTCAGAGTGTCACTACTACTCAGGCCAGCGAGCCTGTCATCACTACCGCTGTCTCCAATACAGTGGCGAGTGGAGAAAGAGAGACTTTCGTTGCGAAGCCTATTCCAGAAGGAGCGACCTCCGAGGTAAGGTTCACGATCATCATGGAGAATATTGAAAATCATCGCAAGAAGATAACCGCTGATTTTGAAAGGGAAACTGCGAAAACAGACCAGCTCATACGCGAACTAGACCAGCGCATTACCCAACATGCAGAGGACACTAAGCAACAAATTGCACAATCAGAGAATGCAGTAAGGGCTCATGCCACGGGTATCGCTAGTGAGCAGAATCAGTGCCACAAAGAGATCATGGAGGCTATCGCGAACCAAACCAAGCAGACTGCGTCAGACATGGCAGGTCTTCGCAAGGATGGTGCTAACCTTGCAACCGAGATGGCCATGCAGAGAGCCGAATTGAACCAGGCAAGAGAAGTGTTAAACAAAGCTTTAGGGGATCCTAACGCTATCCTTGGCTCGCTTAGCCAGCCGTCTGGTTCAAGCAAGTACGTGCCGCCGAATCAGCGAGAGAAGGTTAGCAGCAATACCGCTACCCCTTCCTCAACCGTTGCTGCTACACCACTGAAAAATAAAGAGCAAGCTCTGGTTATCGGCGGCAGCAAAGAAAATGCCACCTCGCCATGCGGACAGACCACCAGACAGAAGCATCAGGCCTCAAAAGTTGGTGGAACCTCGTCCAACTCTGCTACATTCGTTCAATACGACAGCGATAGGGCAGAAAACATATACCAAGAACTGCCAGGAAGTTATTACGGGATTGACCAGACCGGTAACCCGATCAAGATAACAGCCTTGGCCAAAGAGACGCCTATGCCAGTAGTGACTCTTCAGCAACCAGCTACAACCCGCGTTGTAAGTGTAGGAGAGGGGACAACGACTGCAAACCAAGCAATGCCCTTGCAGGCTGCTCGCCAGACTGTGGCGACGCCACCTCCTCCTCCGGGCCCAGAATATGTAAGGCGTGAAAAGGTAGAGGAGATGATCAGGTTGGCTAATCCTAGAGCCCAACTGGATGGGGTCTATGAGGGACCTTTCCAGCCGCATATCATGCTCGCGCCCTTTCCCAGTGGTTATAAAAATAAAATATTTTCTACTTTTTCAGGGGAAGACACTGAGGATGCGGCAACCCATTGGCCAGGTATAGGGTGCAATGTTGCTAGTACCAGAATGATGATATCCTCAAATGCAGGATCTTTGGTACTTCTCTTTCAGGAGCTGCCTTTAGATGGTTTTCCAAGCTTCGACCAGGAACAGTGGCAGATTGGCCCTCGATGGAAATGCTTTTCCGAGAAACCTTCGGAGCCATTGAGCCTGAGGTGGACTTGGCTTCTCTCACTCAGATGGCCCAGCAGCCTACAGAGTCTGCTGTGGCCTATCTTCAGCCCTTCCAAATCCAGAAAGCCAAGCTGAACATCCTGCCTGAGAAAGAGTTAGTCAAGCTGGCGGTCAAGGGTTTGGAACCTCGTCACCGAAAGAAGCAACATGGCAGCATGATCTAGTCAATGGAAGAACTCATCACAAAAGTGGGCAACTTTGAACATCTCCTCAGAGAAACAGACGCAAGGAAGAATGCATCCAAAGGGACATACGTACCAGGAAAACATCGCACCGTAGCAGCCCTGAGCTATCAGCCGGCTACTTATGACCCTTACTACCATCATCACAATGAAGAAGTGGTTCAGGATGACGATGAAGAGGAGGAGAACGATATCGCTGCTTATGAACTAACCAGGAGAAAGAATCCAGCCCTGAAGCAACTGAAAATTTCCAAGGAACCTGTCAAGCTCAAATCGATGGCCTTCACCAAACCTGAATTCGCGACATATACGTATGATGCCAATAAGGCACATGAGATCCTGGATGAGATGATTGCCGTGAAGATGGTGAAGACCGACTTTGGACCTTTTCCTCGACCAGACTAGCTGAAAGGGAAGAAGTACTGCAAATTCCACAACTTATGGAATCACAACACCGTGGACTGTGTGAAGCTCAAAGACCAGATTCAGGTATGGCTTAATAATGGCAGTTTGCAGGTGGAAGCTCCAGTAACGGTGGAAGTGCTTGTGGACCTGAACCATTTTCCTGACACTGGGATCAATATGGTCGATGTGAACTGGACCAAGCAGAACCAGAGGAAACAAACTTTGGATTTGAGTACCAAGGGGCGAGAAGGAAAGTCCGCCGAGGATGAGACTCCTGCGAGGAAGAAAGCTAAACCAGTTGGTCAAGCCTCACCCGTAGTCCTATGCTCGCGATGCAAAGAGGAGTGTGGCATCCAGGTGTCACATGAAGAGGTCGAGCAGACAGTTCATTTTGGCTCTTTCCCGCCCATCAAGTGGGCCTCGCCATCGCGAACCTATCAACCTTCTAGCCTAAGAGAAAAAGAGAAAATGGAGTCACCACCATTCCCAAAGGACTCCAATTTGTTCTAGAAGCTAAGAGCGGCCGCGGTTGATCAGAATCAAGAAGAGAAGGCTACGAACAAGCGCAAAGACGTGCTGACCAAGCCCTACATCCCGCCTGCACCGGCCGCCTCCATCAAGGAAGGAAAGTGGTACACCAGGGAAAAGGGGAAGGCAGTGGAAATAAGCGCTTCCAAGAAGAGGAAACTGCAGCGTAGGTTTGGGGAAGCCAAGTGCGCGCTAGAGGCTCTGGACCAGGGCCTGATCAAGCCTTTGCAATTGGTCAAGTCACCTGAGCAGTATCAGAAGGAGATGGAGGCACTAGCTGCTAAGCCGTTAATGGCTCCCCGGAGCCTTAAAAAACAAGCGAGCTCACTAACAGGGGCATCTAATCCCAGTGTTTTTTGCAGGATCACTGAGGAGAGAACACCTCCGCTAGCTCGAAAGGAGAGCTCGCCGACTCGGTGACCACATGTCAGGCGCAAGTTGTTTTGCGAAGAACCAGAAGCTAAATCTTCGGTCTTTGAGAGACTGGGGGGCAAGGACAAGACTACTGATACCTTACAATGGAGACCAAAAAAAGGTCCAGAGTGTAGTAGTCGCTCCCCTAGAGGAAAGCATGGCAAGGGAACCAAAATCAAACTCCCCCAAGCAGGCTCCCGTTATATAAGAACACAAGCAGTGTGAGGTTAAAGGCCTTACAGAAGAGTCGTTGGTGGACCGTTTGGCTAAGCAATTCAACGCTGACACCCCTGTCAACGAACCCAAACTCAACCTGGAAGATGACATGGAAGAAATAGATATGACTGACACGTCTTGCAACATGGTTTACGTGCTCCCCGCGAGGTATGCACTACCGGTTGCCTCTCAGGACTGCGTGGAAGCTGAGGAAAGTAATGCACAGCCTTTGCAGATCACATCGGCAGTCACGACACTTGTGGAAGAGGCTGTCTTTCTTGAAACGGAGGGTCCTCACAGCAAAGAATCCTTCATGAGCTTCACCAGGCCAACGCCTGCTATGGTCCAACACATAAGACCTCTATATATCACAGCAGAAGTTGGCGGTACCAAAGTTAGCAAGATCATGGTTGATACCGGAGCTACCGTTAATGTCGTCACTACCAGGACCATGCACTTGCTCGAGATCAAGAAAGAGAAAATCCAGTCTACGTCCCTCACGCTCAAGAACTTCGCAGGGACTGTAACAAAGACCCTGGGATTACTTTTCTTACGCATCAAGGTTGGCCCTGCCGAGGGAGTTTATGCTTTCTTTGTGACAGATTGTTATGCGGCCTACAGTGCTATTCTGGGCAGAGACTGGATCCACCGAAGTTACTGTGTGCCGTCAACTCTTCATCAGGAACTAATTATGTGGAACAGGGAGACAGATAAAGCTGAGGTGATCAAAGCGGATCCTCGTCCATTCCCAGTTTCCGCAAATTATGTAGATGCCAGGTACTATTTGGAGCCTATCACTCCATTGCAGGTCAGAGGCCGGCATCGATGACAAAGGCCACCCCACAGGGGTGACGGCCTTTGAATTGGCATAGTGGGGGCTTACGCTTGCAAAAGAAGGCTTGGAACGGCCTAGCCACGCTGTGCCCAAACCCTCAAATGGTTAATGGATTACGACCTCCCAGAGGAAGGGATAGAGGCCTTCCACTCGCTGTACGAAAGACTGTCATCGTACTTAGTGGAAAAAGAGGCCTACGATCGAGTCGCGACCTTAGAGGCCGTCAATGAAGAGCTCTCTGATCGGGAACAAGAAGATGAGGTGGATATTCAGCTCGCCCCGGCAGCGCTGGACGATACACCTCCTAAAGTCAAAGACCCTACCGAGAAGGTCAATCTTGGAACAGCGGATGAGCCTATGGAAGTGGCTATCAGTGCTTACTTAGAGCCTAGCGAGAAACAGAGGCTCATTGCCTTGTTACTAGAGTTCAAAGACTGTTTCCCAGAGAAGTATGAAGACATGCCGAGCCTGTCACCGGACTTGGTTTGCCATCAGCTGCCAACACTCCCTGACAAGAGGCCTGTGAAACAAGAGTCACGAAGAATGAATTCAGAAACCCAAGTCCTCGTCAAGGAGGAAGTCAAAAAAATGCATAAATCAGGCATTATCAAGGTAGCCAAATACAATCAGTGGCTATCTAATATGGTGCCTGTTCGCAAGAAGAATGGCAAGATGAGGGTCTGCGTAGACTATAGAGACCTTAATCTCGCTACACCTAAAGATGTCTACCCCATGCTGGTCGCGGATATGTTAGTAGACGCTGTAGCAGGACATGAATTGTTGTCCTTCATAGACGGCACCGCAGGGTATCACCAGATTCCGGTTGCAGAGGAAGACAGACATAAAACCGCGTTCCGGTGTCCTGGGTTCGCGGGCGTTTTTGAATATGTGGTTATGCCTTTCGGACTGAAGAATGCCGGAGCAACGTATCAGAGAGCCATGAACCTGATCTTCCATGACATCCTGGGGAAGATTTTAGAGGTTTACATCGATGACGTAGTTGTGAAGTCTCAGAAGAGAGGAGACCATGTCACAGACCTCAGGAAGGTATTCGAGCGCATGCGGCAACACAAGCTCAAGATGAATCCCGCTAAATGCGTTTTTGGAGTTCAAGCAGGAGATTTTCTGGGATTCATTGTCCATCAAAGAGGAATTGAGGTCCCTGAGGACAAGGCGAATGCAGTCATCAATGCATCCCCTCCACGGACGAAAAAGGAATTGCAGCGTTTGCTGGGTAAGATCAACTTTCTAAGACGTTTCATCTCTAACTCTGCAGGTAAAATCCAGCCTTTCTCTCCATTGCTGAAGCTGCAGGGTCAGAACGAGTTTGTATGGGAGCCTAAACATCAAGAGGCTTTCGACAAAATCAAGGCCTACCTAGCGAGCTTACCAGTGCTTGTTCCCCCGAGAGCTGGGTTTCCATTGAAGCTATATATTTCAGCTGCTGAGGCTTCCATTGGCAGTCTACTCACCAGGATGATGACGAAGGCATCGAGCAAGCCATTTTCTACCTCAGTCGGACACTGACAGATTGCAAGACAAGGTATACTCCTATGGAAAAGCTGTGTCTTACATTGTACTTCTCAGCATGCAAGTTGCGACACTACACGTTATCCTTTACGACTTGCATTATCGCTCAAACCGACTTGGTCAAGTACATGTTGTCGCGGCCTATTCTGAGAGGTCGCATCGGCAAGTGGGTACTGGCCCTGTCCGAATTTTCCATGCAATACGTTCCCCAGAAAGCAGTAAATGGACAGGCCATCGCAGACTTTTTGGCACATCACCCCATGTTGGATATCCCCACAGTGAAGGAGTTAGAGATAGTGACCGCAACTACAAGATGACCGGATTTGGCGCGCATTCCAAAATAAGCCATATGGTACCAAGCCACGGTTTCCTTGCAGCCCTGGGTATTATTTTTTGATGGCTCAAGAACTGAAACGTTAGCAGGGGCAGGGATTGTTCTGGAGAACCCAGCGGGCGATCGTTTCTTGTACTCTTTCCAATTGGAGTTTAAGTGTACGAACAACCAAGCAGAGTATGAGGCCCTTATTATTGGCCTAGAAGTCTTACTGGAATTAGGAGTGAGATACGTTCAGATCCGCGGCGACTCTCTGCTCGTGATAAATCAGCTTCAAGAGAAATACAGATGTGTAAGCTGGTTGCTCGTACCATATTTGATTCGCGCCATTGAGCTTCTGGATCAATTTGATGACGCGGATTTGGAGTACATCCCTCGCGAGCGCAATTTCGCGGCTAATGAACTCGCTCAACTGGCTACAGGCATTACATTGAAGTATGGGGTTCGCGAGTGCATTCTGAAAGTCGAACGCCGCACACTGCCATCATGGCTCACGCGGCCTGACCCGTAGGATGATCCTGTCATTGCGGTCCTAGAGCCTATTGACGTCAATTGGCGCATTCCGTTGATCGATTACCTCAAACGACCAGATCCTACAGCAGACAGGAAGATTCATTTTCTTACCTTAAATTACTTCCTCAGGGGTGACGAGCTGCGATGACGTGGGGAAGATGGCATAGACTTCCGGTGTGTCTATGGCCTCGAAGCAAAACGATTAATGAGCGAAGCACACACAGGAGTCTGCGGAGCCCATCAAGCGGGACCTAAGATGCGTTGGCTCATCAGGAGACATGGTTATTACTAGCCCAGCATTTTGAAGGACTGTATTACATTCGCCAAAGGATGCCAAGACTGTCAAGCACATGGTCCAGTCCAGCATATCCCCAATATTCCTATGCAACCTATTATTAAGTCTTGGCCTGCACAAGGCTGGGCATTGGACCTGATTGGGATGATTCACCCCCACTCCTCTCTCCAACATAAGTTCATCATCGTGCCTACTGATTTCTTCACCAAGTGGGTCGAAGCTGAGCCTTTGAAAGAGGCTTCAGGTGCCACCATTCGCCAATTCATTTTTCATAACATCATCTGCAGATTTGGTATTCTTGAAGTGCTCGTTTCAGACAGGGGGGGCAACATTCATGGGAGGTGCTGTCGAGCAACTCGTTAATGACTTAGGCATTCAGTTCATCCAAAGCACTCCGTATTATGCTCAGTCCAACGATTAAGAGGAGGCCAGTAACAAGATTATTATTACCCTGCTAAAGAAGATGCTGGTTGAAAATCCTCGCCAGTGGCACGACACGTTATATGAGACACTATGAGCTTACCGCACCTCCAAGAGGAATGTCACTGCTACAACACCCTATGCACTAATGTTTGGCCATGATGTAGTTTTACCCTTGGAAATCAACGTTCACTCCATACGCGTACAAGATCAGCATCACTTGATCGGTGAGGATTATGTCCAGACGATGTGGCAAGAACACGAGAATTTGAGCGAGCAGCGCTTAGCGGCTTTGGATAATTTAGTGATGGAAAAACAGCGTATCGTCCGCGCCTATGATAAGAGGATGCGTGACCGTAGTTACAAAGAGGGGGACCTTGTTTGGAAAGCTGTTTTGCCTTTGGCGAGAAATTGATCGGTCGCGGTAAGTGGACTCCATGATGGGAAGGATCCTTTGTTGTCCATCGTATCATGGAGTGCGGGGCTTTTCACCTCAAAGACTTGGATGGCTACATCCATCACAACCCCATCAATGGGCGGTTCCTGAAGAAATATTACCATAGTGTTTGGGAGTTCGAGGATCCTCCATATCAACCTTCTTCCCAGACAGGGGGGCAACCATAGTCTTCATCGGCTCGCATCATCTATTTATATTCAGGCCTTTTCCTGTGGCTTTAGTCTCATGTATTTGCTTCACCTCCGAACACTAGGGGGGCAACACTTTATACATCCAGGCCTTAGTTGAGGCCTGCCAAGAGTTGTTGTAATTCCAGGCATCATATAGCGGGAATGACACTAATTAGACGTGGCCAAATTGGCGAGTGAAATGGTTAGGAGCGTAAAGCTCATAACTAAGTTCTTCGACAGCAATCCTAATGTCTGAACAGGAGATCGCGCGGCGAAAAGCCAAGCTCGCGCGATCTCTGTAGTGAGGAGCGCCAGGGAGGAATCCGTTTTCGAGCGGAGCTGGGAATCTTCTGCCCAGTACTAAGTGGCAGTAGGGCATCTCATGCAGAAGGTACAGATATGTGAAGCACTCAGAGTAAGGGGGAGATGAGTACCTTTCCTCGCGGCTGAACCATTGATCCAAGAGTTGGTCAGCCGGTGGAAGCAGCGGGATGTCATCGCGACGAAAATATGAAAAATAAGTTTGAATCTAAAAGTCAAGGATCCAAAAAGGGCCAGAGATGCTAGTCTCGAAAGGATGAATAGTGGCCTGGTACAGAGTGCGATAGAGGGCGCCCAACACAGGTTGCCCGAGCCCGACACTGCGGCCGTTGTAGAGGGCCGTTGCCAGAAGAGTCCAAGCACCAGTGGGCTTACAGGAGGAAGTACAGAAGATGAATTTACAGAGCCAGTACTCTAAGAAAGCAATTCCGCCAGTCGCATTGTGCTCCCGACTATAATAAGACAGCCACCGTGGATAGAAGCCGCTGTGAGCGCTGCGACCATGTTGGGCCATGGTCGAAGTGAAAGTGACAGAGTCGAATTGGCCATGCAGATAAGGCTCACCATCAATGGGTAGGCCAGTGATGGTGAGAATATCAAGCAAAGTGATACTCATTTGGCCAAATCGAAAATCAAAGGTGTTTGTGGCGGTGTTCCAAAAACAGAGAAAGGCAGCGAGCGATTGCCACTGCGTGGAATACGAAAATAGAGATCGATAGTATAAGTAATACCTGTCGCGTTCCAGTGAGCCAGATCTCGCGTTCGTGCTTCGCGATACCAGGAAAGCTCCGCCGCGCTGATAGAGGATGGCCAGTGCCCTATTTTTGCTCGATGATTCTGGGTACCCCAACTGTTGAAGTCCCTAGGAGTCCTTCGGATGACTGGAATGGGCCGACGAGCGGGCAGGCCGTAGAAAGCGATGGCGTCGGCCGGAGTAGAGTCTCGCGGCGCTGGGCCCAGTCCGACATGATGGTTTGGGAACTAGAGGAGTAGGGGTCTATGGATCGTGGTGTGAAGACGAATGCGGGCATCGATGCTGGTTCCCCAAGAATGGACAACCTGTTCGTTCAGTTCTTCTTCTTGATCGATGACTATCTTCTTTGGGGGAGCAATTTCTAGGTTTCTGTGAAGAAGATGTTGCAAGTAAGAGGGTTTTTGGGTTTAGGAGACTAAAAGAGTTTCTGATGTGATAGGTCTGAAGTGGCTGCGGGTTTTAAATAAGAAATTTTGTAGGGAAACGATACGACAGAAAGGCGTTTTCGCAAGTGAAAGGACGTGACCCTCATTAATGATATCGTTTCAAGCAATCGGCGCGTCGTTTTAGTCCCCTTCAATCAGTTACATCTTCACGGGCCTGATTTCCGGGCCTGGGGGGAAATGTTTGAGCCCAAAAGTATTTTTGGCAAGATTCTTTAGTGGATTTAGCCCAGCGGGCCGATACCTGTGGCCCAAAAAATAAGCCTACTTGGGTTTGAGGTATAGCTTCACCCATTCCGTGATCCATAAGGAAAACGAAAGCTTATTGGAATCAAGTAGTAGAGATTGAATAGGAAACTTCAATCAATAATCCTTCTATAGCAAGGAACAGTCGAAACCCTAGATGTATAAATACCAGGTTTAAAGGACAAACGAAGGACCTCTCTCGAATCAATCAATCCCAGCGATTACAAAGCCTCCCCAGAGCAAACCTTCAACCTTGT
>LYNE01005695.1:1762-17528 GCA_001662545.1 Rosa x damascena
GCGGAGAAAGAAGATCTTGACGAGCAGCCGCCACCTTCTATGGGTGGATACTATCCGCAACCCAATTTTGGTGGTGCATTCCCACAACCAAATGTAAGTGGTGCATACCCACAACCAACTTACCCCGGTGCATACCCACAACCACCTTACCCCGATGCATTCCCACAACCTCCCTTAACCGGTGGATTCCCACCACCTACCCTCACCGGTGGATTCCCACAACCACCTTATCCCGGGGGATATCCTACACATCCACAATTTTCATCTTTCCCTACGGGTGATTCCACCAACACAAATTGATGAGCCTTCAAACACAAATTGGATTTCTAGAGAGGATGAGGATTATGATTTAAATAATTAGCCCACAATCTGCATGTTTGTAATTGTATTGTACTTATTCCTAGTTTTTCATTTATGTAAGCGACAATTTAAGGAAATAAAAGTTGTATTTGGAAATTCCCCTTATTAAAGCACACACCTTATATTAAAAATCATAGCACTTAAAATATTTATGAAAAACGTAAATTGCATAATTATCCATAAATATTCATTATTAACAGCAAAAAAAAAAAAATTTCGAAATTTGTTTTTTTTAAAAACCTATGAACAGTAAAATTAAACAGTAGATCCCACTAGTGAACAGTGAATTTTGGATGAACAGTGTTGACCGGGCAAAAAAAAAGGGTGCAAACCTATGTCCAGTGACAGTGAATAGTAACTTGACCGGTCGAATTCTTGACTTCTCGACTTTGCATTTTCTTGACTACGGGTGCATTTGCTCTAATTGATTCATGTCATCTCTCCTTCCCCTCCGTTAAACCACTCGTCTCCTCTGTTACCTCTTCAGCTCTGAGATCTCTTTCATGAAGAACAAAAAAAACGATGAACACCAGAAAGTCTAAACCTTAAATCCAAGGCACTATCCACAAATATATGATATCTAAATGGATCAATACAAGAATTTCGTCATTTTAGATCGAGTGACAAAAGAAAATTGTATTCCTACATGTCTACTGTTATGTCAAGAAGAACTGATATTCAAACAAGAAGGAATACAATTGATATGAACATCCAAAAGAATGAGGGAGAAGTTTTCCTGGAAAACTGGGTTTTGATCATTTAGACTTCCAGTGGAATAATCAAACCCCAAATCTAAGAGAACAACAACCAAGCACCCGAATCAACTTGACTATGGAAAGGAGAAAACCAGGAACGTCCTCACTGGTCAAATCATCACTTTGATGTTTAAATCTTTCAATTTGCCAAGTCGTCTTCACTTTGTTGTTCAAGTATTATCGGCAGTTTGGTTCCAAAGTGCTTCTCATAATTGCAAATGGTTAGGGAGGGATGAACTTCCAAATCCAGATCCACGTTTACTGTTGTGTTCATATTTTTTATATTCCTCATAGAAGAGATAACAGAGGTGAGGGGTGGTTTAACGGAGAAAAACCAGTAATGACATGGACCAATAAGGATTGTCGTCACATATGTCAGGTGGAATGACGGGAGCATAGAAAAATTTCTCTTAATCGTTCGCTTATTTGTTTTCTTAATGTTATTATATTTAATATATGATGTGTCCAATAAGGATACCTTACAAAGAGTATTTCAATTAAGAGTACTCATAATAGGAGTAATCAAAGACATCTGTCCAACGATTATAAATTTGACGATGAGATAAGTTACACAACTCATGACCTAGAAAAGCGCTTTGCTAGGGTTTGTGGACTGGCGACCCTTTCTCTTTCGTCGTGACCTATACCTACTCCATTTATGGAGAAAATTTCAGGCTTTGGCCTCTTCGTCTTAGTCTCTATTGTCTTCGGAGGCAGTGTTTCTCCTATGGAGAGTTTGGGCGTTGCTGGGGCTGTGTCGGTGGGCCAACGAACTGTTGGGACGACATCGGAGGATGGCGGTACTTACTAGGAGGAGTGGGATCAAGGTAGAAGTCACGGTGATCTCAGTGGGTTGCCTCTTTCTAGTGGTGCTGCTGATGCGATAATCAATCGGTGGTTGCCATAGGGAGCTTTCCTCCGGCTGGATTGCATAAGGCTGACATTGTCTCGTCCGACCTTTGGATCTGTGCTTGGTGGTGTAGGTGACCTTTTATGGGAAGCTGGCAATCTTCAAAATCAACGTGGTGACGTAGACGACGGCTCATTGATTGGCGGCATGGCGGAGATTTGGTGTGTCGTAGGCGGTAAGGTCGAATGCCCAGATGCATTGGGTACTGGGAGACGACCTAGTGGCATCTGGGCTCAGCAGTGGGTGGACAAGAGCAGCAGGTTTTTGGCCTCCACTGTTTTGGATCCAAATTTGGGATCCAGGTGGGTTTTGTAAATGGATTCGGATATGAGATCCTGGTGGACATTGGGCTTGGACTGCGACCCATTTTCTTTTGTGGGCTGTTTGTTTGCTAGAATGGATTGGGGCTCCTGTGCTTTACTGGTATTAGATCAATGATCTAATTCTATGGTATTTGTTCGTGAAAGATCGTCTGCCAACATGGCCCTGTTCTGACACCCTTGGCCAAGTTGGCTTTTGTCAATTTGGGCGTTGGAGTTGTATGGGTAGTCAAACCATCGACTACTCAATTGACTACAAGGCTGCAATCTGTAGTGTAAAATCAGGGCTGTGTCTCGACGTTGCGGCTCTTGAGTTATTAAGTTTTTCTATTTCATATGTAATTTTCATTTTGTATTGTTTTATTTCCGTATTGATGTCTTTTGGCATCATATCGCTATAATCTTTCAATTTCAATAAATGGCAGACATCCTTCGATTCAAAAAAAAGATATATGTCCAACCACGATTTACTTATGCCAGTTACTTCACCAACAAACCGACAATTTTGTCTCTAATCCAAACAAGATGCTATCGTAGTTAGAAGAAGAGAAGCACATTTGATTTGACTCATCCTCCTTTAGGCCGCAAATTAGGAGACATTTGTTGCCACCATCAAACGACATTAATAGGGTCTCATTACTGGGTTTCAAAAAGCCCACAACTATTGAACAAAACTCCATGACTAACATCATTCACAATGCAGGAAATCTCTATCCATGTCAAAAATTTTGATGCGTTTAAATATAAGGTTAGCGGTTGTGGTTGTTATATGCTCCAAGTATTGACGCTTGTTGAAAGAAATTCTGTCATTGGTCAGTAAGGTGGCTGTATACTAGATTTTTATACTAAAGTTTGTTGCTATGATGGGTTTTGCGAACTAAACCATGGAATAAGAATTTGCCGGCAAGGATTGAGAGAGAAAGTGCTCTCATGTCTTGTAGCTCTGTATTTACATAAAAAAAATTTAGAATATATCTACACACATGTACTAATTGTTTTAGTTTTTCTATCTTCTATATAATAAATACCTCTAACAACAATATTTTCTTTCTATACAAAGTAAAAGGAACTGGATAATCATTATTTGAACAGCTGAGCTGTGGTCCGTTGTTTATTTTAAATGATGATAATGATCAACAGTGTGAAGATTACATGTTCGAGCCTCATTAGCATCATGAAATGAGTGGAGTGGAGGAAAAAAATGTCCTTTATTGAGAAAAAGAAGATGGAACTAGATAACAATTGTATTTTGAAGTTATTTATAGAAAGAAAAAATAAAAAATAGATGCTATATTAATGAAAACGTGATGCAAGTTTTGTTTATAACTTCTTTCTTAAAAAAAAACATGATGCAAGTTTCTTATTCGATGAGGTTAGTTTGACTTTGACTTTGTGTTTTATACTATAACAGTATAACTAGAAAAAAGTAGAGAGAAGAAACATGAGATGGCTGAAAGTCTGAGAGCCACAAGGAGTGTCTCTTGTAATTTGTAATGCGCGCCCTTGCTATAAACAGTGAGGCAATTTGTTCAATTTCAGTTCAAACGCAACTAGAAGGGGCACATTTGCCTACGCTAACAAATCATTTACTACGGATCATTTATGGAGATAAATTACTATACTAAATGCATGGTTAATACTTAAATTTTTTGTTTTGTTTTGGGCCGAATGGATCAAGGACCAAAATATCGAGTTTCGAGGAAATATCGATGGTTCCAGAAACGGAAATTTCAACGGAAATATTGAGGATATATTGATTTCGGTAAATAATCAAGAAAAATGATGGAAATTTGAAGAAGGGCTAAATACTAGTTAGCACCTGGTTTAGGTCCAAAATCAATTCAGTCCCTGGACTTCTAATTTCATCAAAAACACCCCTGCACTTTCAATTTTGATCTAATAGGTCCAATTCATTAATATTCTGTTATGGGTTCAAGTTATAGTTGGATTATTTGTTGAAAAACTATTTATTTTTAATAGTATGAATCACTCCTAAATTGACTATGCAGACCACCTCGACACTACATCATAAAACATAGGCCATATATGAGCCACATTAACGAGTTAAATAACTCAATTGTCGGAAAACTAACAAATTGGACCTATTAGATCAAAATTGAAAGTGCAGGGGTGTTTTTGATGAAATTAGAAGTTCAGGGACTGAATTGATTTTGGACCTAAACCACAGGGTAATAATTTGTATTTAACCCTTTGAAGAAAAACATGGAAATTTTTAGTGAAACTTTTAGATATGTTTATTTTATCAATTGTCAGCTATATATAGAAAGAAAACTTTGAATAAACATTGTTATATAGTAATTTGTAATAATTTAAGATGAAACGGTAAATGCTGAATCGCCGATACAGGAACACGTCTACTTCTACCATTAGCCATTGTATTTTCTTATCAAAATTTTTGCATGTAAATTAAGTAAAGTTAAACCCTAAACCCCAAAATGCTAAAAACTATATCATTATAAATATAAAAATATCCTACATTTATTCAAAAGTCGACCCAAAGTTTGCTTATGGAGATAACAGATCTACAGGGACTTGGATTAACTTATTTTTGTTAATATGTCAATACTTTACTAATCTCCTATATAATGTAGGAGTATATTGAGATATTGCAGGAATGTATTAATTTAAGATACTAAAAACTAAAAGCAGTAAATGTCATTAATTAGAACAATAAAATAAATAATAAGAACTAAATGGTTAATAATATTAACTTATTACTTACCAAAATTTTAGAGTGAAGAAGTAGTATCCATAAGAAGTGAAGAAAGAAACTAGTAGTTTCATTTGGTGCAAGGAATGAATGAAATTTTGAAATATTTATAGAAGTTATAATTTGAAATGTTGTTGTAAAATTTTTGAACATTTGGTAAAAAATAATTCAATATAGTAATTGAGTGTTCTAAGTTAGTTATTGATTGGACAAGTACCTAAGTTTTCAGATTCGTATTCAAATGAATATATATTAGAATGTATGTGCAGCAGAATATGTGCAGCAGAATTGGCCAAGACTCTCAAAGGGCAATAGGGTGACCAAGGTTTGATCCTTGCTGCTGTTGTTGGTTTTTTGGATTGAATTTCATGCCAACCATTCATCCATCACGTGTTGGGCCCACCAAGTTTGACTTTGCATGTCACTAAGGATTTGACCCTTGGTGGTCCCAACAACAGAGGAGATTGGTGGTCCCTGTTGTTGCCACATTTCGATCCTCCGCTTCCATGAATCCCCCATTACCTCTCTTATTCACAACAGGTTTAT
Organism: Rosa x damascena; assembly: GCA_001662545.1. Taxonomy (NCBI): domain Eukaryota; kingdom Viridiplantae; phylum Streptophyta; class Magnoliopsida; order Rosales; family Rosaceae; genus Rosa; species Rosa x damascena. The sequence goes on from LYNE01005695.1 coordinate 7,385, forward strand.
TGCTGAAGTTTCTCAATTCAATGTAAAAGGAATATGGTGTGCCAGATCAGTTTGTGGTTCACAAAGCATTTAATCAGTAGTTTCAAACATATGCTGAACCAGCTCATCAAGACAGATAACACATTAAAAGTTTATAGCATTTTGTACCTTTGATGGTGTTGGAGTGAAATTAGCATCAGTCTCTGCAAGCAAGAATAATATTGTTTGTTTATAAATATGAAAATGGAAAATACTAAAGAAAACTTGGGAGTAAACATCAACAAGCTCTAATGAACCTGACTGCCCTACCTACAAAACATTTAACTATCATGCAACCTCTTTTCAACAACCGGGTCATATCTCCTCATTTTTTCTTGAGATCCATGGAAGTAAGCCAACCCTATCAAATGTAAGAGAAACCATTAAAAGAAACAGCAGTTCCCTGAATCATGGACCATTCATACAAATTATGTGTTGGACAAGCTTAAAAAGTTCAAATGATAGTCAGCTATGGATGCGAATCTTGTCAATGTTTACTGACCTTAATTCGCAAGTTTAATGTATTAAGGATTCCACCCAAGGTAAGAGAACATGAAGACACCATTGGTAGCTACACAATTATGAAGATGTATATTTCAAACAAACTTCATTCCTTTATAAAATTTATATTCTTATTGGACAACAATGAAACTACAAACTTTCAAGCCAACACTATCCCTCACATTGATACACTCAACATGAGTGTCAATTCAAACCCTGCATCGAATTGTAGTATGAGTAAGTAGGGTATCGTTCTAAGCCGGGGATTGGGGTATACTTCCTGTCAAAAGCGTTAAACAAATTAGTATTATTCACAAAGTATAAAAGAAAAATAAAACAAAGTATATATCTACAAAATTACCAGATAGGGGATTTCGAAAGATCGATGTATCTAAATCTAACTATATAATACAAGTGATCGATCAACCATGAATCAAGGAAAAGATGGACGGATAAGATGCAAGATGTAGTTATCAACCATTAACACGAGAACAGAATTGTGAGGCCCCGAAAATTCGTATTAATTTTCCGAGGATTTTCCTGAATTTAAATTGTGGTTATTGGACGGTTTCGTGGCTCGTGGATGGAGTGGAAGTGTTTCGGGCGAATAATTAATTGAAGAATATGGTTTTAGGGGGGTTGCCAAAGGTTGACCTTTTATACGTTGGGGTTCTCTGAAAACTTCCTTCACGAAAGTTGTAGAGCGCGTCGATACGAGTTTGTGGACATGCGGAACGCATCAATCGGAATTCGTATGAGAAAGTTATGGCCATTGGAAGGAATTTCCATTTTGGTATAAATAGAAGTTTCCCAAGTTGGAAACTTACTATTTTCATTATTTCCCTTTTCGGAAGCCCAATTCTCTTCCTCTAGCTCTCTTCTCTCTGGACTGCACCTTCAGAAATGAAATAATCCTACTGACCCGACCCGGACCCGGCCGACCCGACCAGGCTTTTCTAGTGAACTGCGGCGGTCTCCGGCGATGAAACTTTCCAGATAGGATCGTCTCCTTCATCTGGTCATCCCTGTGGTGTCCTCTAGCACCGATTCTCGGTGGTGGCGGCGGTAGAAGGCAGCGCAGTTGGGTGTTTTCGGGACCCGATCAGTTCTCCGATCTCCGACGTCGGCGGGGCTTCAAGTTGAGCTTGGGGAGCTCAGAGCAGCCTCCTTGATCGATCCTTGGTGGTTGTATGGATCGATTCACGTAAAACTTGGTTCAACTCAGATTGGATTATTGTTCACGGCTTGTGAGGTAGTTTTCGACCCTTTATGCTTGTTTTCTGACTTCGAGCTAGTTATGAGAATTCACAAGCATGCTTAGATGAAGCTTTTTGATGTTGGGAGTTTTGGGAAATATTGAGTTTTGTCCGGTGGCGTTCTGGCGGTGTTCCGGCCACTTAAGGAACTATTTTTGGTATTATATATGTTCTACTCGTTGATACGAGCGTTTCGATATATAATATGAAAATTTTGGAGTTCGTATGGAATTGTAATGATTTTTGCAATTTCATACCGATCGATTTATACGATCCGTGAGGATTCGAGCGTCCGATCGACTTGTGGTTTGGTCACATCGATCGTGGACGAATTCTGGGGACTTTGGGAGGTCTCGGATGTGGTTTCGCCTAGATTGGCGTCACTTTGGGAATTTTAGTTCAAAACACGGGTTTCGGACTTAAATCATTTGTGAATCGTTACTAATTTGAGATCATCGGTGATTAGGTGCTTCTAAAGGTGAAGTGGACAAGTTGTTGGTGATAGTGTTAGTTCGGTTCTGTATAGAAGACGCAGCGGGATTCTGTAGTGAGTAATCTCACATGGTTCAAGGTTCATTAATGAACGGATTTCCTTTATCATTTTGAGGGTTATTGATTTAACTGCAAACTATAGTTGGTATTAGTAGGCTTTCCTGAGCGGATGACTACGTAATTATATATTTATGTGAAATATATATGTTTTGGTGGATTTGTGGATTTATGAAAACAATATGCATGAATGATACGTTTTATTGTTTTGGGGTGTGGCTTTTCGGAAAACAAATGGTGGGAAATGGTATTTCTATTGTTTTGAAAAGTGTTTGAGGATTTGAGAGTCACAGGTTGTGATTTCACTTTTTGATTTGATTTAACGTTTTGATCCGACGACCGGTGGTCTGAGGATGTGAGAGTCACATGTTGTGATTTCTCCTTTTGATTTGATTTAACGTTTTGATCAGACGACCGGTGGTCTGAGGATGTGAGAGTCACAGGTTGTGATTTCTCCTTTTGATTTAATTTAACATTTGGGGTCCAGTGCAGCTCGTTTAAATGTTTTGATCTGAAGGTCAGGTTGGCCTAAGGATCCGGGGTTACAGGTTGCATCCTCATGGCAATATTATATCGTAAGGTTGAACCTTGGCCGGGTGACAGGTTACGATTTAGTTAGAGCTCTAGTCTGTCTGCCATCGTACCTCATGGATCTAAGTAGGTTACTTAAGACTCCTGGGTACATATTTTGTCCAGGTTGGACTAAAGAATCATATTCTATTTGTTTGGTTAACGATAGGTATGATTGATTTGTGTTGATGCTTTGTCCAGGTTGGACCTATTTGTTGTTTTGTCCAGGTTGGACCTAATTATTGCTTTGTCCAAGTTGGACTGATTTATTGCTTTTTCCAGGTTGGACCGATTTGTTGTTTTGTCCAGGTTGGACCTATTTGTTGTTTTATCCAGGTTGGATCGATTTATCATATTTGAATTGTTAGGTTAACGATTTATATGATTTTGTCACGATGTGGCTTTCGTTGTTTTTTTTTTGGGAAAAGAGTATTGTTTTGGGAAGCATGGTATGTTTTCTTTATTCGCGAGTTGAAAGGTTTTGCTCGTTTTTGGAGTGAGTTGTGCGTGTGTGTTTTGAATTACTCATACGGGCTTGCAAAAGCTTACCGGGTTTGTTGTGTGACAACCCGGTACACTATTCAAACGGTGTAGGGGTTAATCTTGCAGGTTAGGATAATCGGGTCTGAAGCTGAGGTAGCGCCTTTGCAGCTTTACAGTAGGGAGCCATTTTTGTGACCTTACTTTTGATAAGGACTTCTGTTGTAGTAAACTCTGAGGAGTATTTACGTTTTATCTTGTTGTTGACAATTTAATTCGTAAGCATTGTAATATATGACTCTATGGAGCGGGTCGATATTGACATAGTGGGTTTAGGGCATCAATATGTACTTGGGTTAAAAGGAAAAAGTTTCTAGGTATTTTGTATTGATGGCTGAACGTTCACGCATATATAATTATGGGATTGTATATCGATTTTTATTTGTGTTAAAAATCAGGGGCGTGACAGTTTGGTATCCGAGGGTAAGGTGCATATTTGGTGACAATCAATACTCCTCGAGTGATGGCCCGTCTACAGCGGATCCCCATCTGATGCTCTTCGGTATTGATATAGTTATTGGGTATGCAATGAGTGTTGGAATGTGAGTCTTCAGGGTAGTGTTAGCTTAGTGAATAAGTTGTAGGAGCTTAAGGTAGCTTCTGGGAGTTATAGTCTTTTGAGGAATGATGACCTTTAGATTTAACTCTTGTTGACGTAGGGGATATAATTGTATCTTCTGACGTATTGTGTGGTTGATTTAGTCATAACGATGACTTATACTTGTAGTTGGAAGTTGTACAAGTACTAACCAAGGTTGCTATGCTCCTTAGGTTATGGATTCACAAGAAGGACGAGCTAGGGGTCGAGGTAGACCCAGAGGTAGTGGTAGAGCCCGAGGTAGGGGCAGGATTCCTCCTCCTGTTGAGGAGATGTTTGAGAATGATATCGAGGCATCGAATGTTGAGCTGCCTGTTCCACCTGTTATGGAGGTTGTGGATGTTATAGATCCCACTCGCTTGTCGAAGTTGGCAAAGGAGATTTCGAGGTTGGGAGGAGTTCCATTCCAGGGAGGTATGGATCACATGTTGGCAGATCAATGGATTGAGAACATGAAGACCTACTTTGAGATGGTCGTCTGCGATGACATTGAGAAGAGAAAGATCGCGGCGTTTATGCTCCAAGGCGATGCACGGGTGTGGTGGAATAGCACACAGAGAGTGATGGATGTGTCCACCATGACCTAGGATGGTTTTGTGGAACTGTTTAGGAAGAAGTATTTTCCGCCTTCAGCGAGGGAGTAGTTGGAAAGGGAACCAGCAGAGGCAACTGCCTTAGGGGCAGGCAAGGGTGTTTGCTATTGGTCAGCAGAATACCGGGGAAGAAGGTACCTTATCTATTTCTACTTGGGTTGCTAGAATGATGTGTGATGGTTGCGTACTTCTTTCCTTGTGTTGTGTTGTGATAGGTTTTGCCTGTTGGCTATAATTAGACCTATGAGTGTGGCATGTTGTGATGCATAGGCTTTGGTCGAATTGAATTGAATGACGGTTTCATTTTCAATTCTTGTAACATAAGGGTTACATTATCGATGAGTGATGCAGATACTGTGAGGACAGGACTCTGGCCTCTTAGGCAGTTGTGCATAGTGCTGTAGTTTTGCAGAATTGTTGTTGCATTAGTATGTGATTGAAACAGGTGAGATGTTTAGATTACCTCCAAGTGGGATGGTAGGGTGCATTTGAATTGCGATATTAGGTAAGGTACCTATATCGATTGTTGAGCGAGATGCATGTTGTACCTTGAGGTGTGGAGATTCGATGTTTAGGTCAGCCATATCTCCAAGGTGTTATGTGGTGTGGCATATTTTATTGTTTCTATGCCAATGATGAAGTTTATAATGGATCCAATGTGGTTGATCGTAGTGTTGTTGAAATAGAAGATGTGGCGATCATCGTTAGTGTTTGGATTGTTTTCTGTAAGGATTACAGAGAAACTTTGATTGGGGATAATTGACTAGTTCAATACCCTGTGGAGGCTTCAGAATGAGTGTTTTCTTGCAGGAGAATCAAAATTAGATTTTTGGAGATGAGTTTATTCGTACTTGTTGGTTTTGTACGTTTAAATTTCGGGACAAAATTTCTTTAAGGGGGGTGGAATGTGATGCCCGGAAATTCGTATTTATTTTCTGAGGATTTTTCGGAATTTAAATTGTGGTTATTGGACGGTTTCGTGGCTCGTGGATGGAGCGGAAGTGTTTCGGGTGAATAATTAATTGAAGAATATGGTTTTAGGGGGGTTGCCAAAGGTTGACTTTTTATACGTTGGGGTTCTCCGAAAACTTCCTTCACGAAAGTTGTAGAGCGCGTCGATACGAGTTCGTGGACATGGGGAACACGTCAATCAGAGTTCGTATGAGAAAGTTATGGCCATTGGAAGGAATTTCCATTTTGGTATAAATAGAAGTTTCCCAAGTTGGAAACTTACTATTTTCATTATTTCCCTTTCCGGAAGCCCAATTCTCTTCCTCTTTCTTCTCTCTCGGCTGCACCTTCAGAAACGAAATAATTCGACTGACCCGACCCTGACCCTGCCTACCCGACCCAGCTTTTCCGGAGAACTGCGGCTGTCTTCGGCGACGAAACTTTCCAGATAGGATCGTCTCCTCCGTCTGGTCGTCCCTGTGGTGTCCTCTAGCACCGATTCTCGGTGGTGGCGGCGGTAGTAGGCAGCGCAGTTGGGTGTTTTATGACCCGATGGGTTCTCCGATCTCCGACGTTGGCGGGGCTTCAAGTTGAGCTTGGGGAGCTCAGTGCAGCCTCCTTGATCGATCCTTGGTGGTTGTTTGGATCGATTCACGTAAAACTTGGTTCAACTCAGATTGGATTATTGTTCACGGCTTGTGAGGTAGTTTTCGACCCTTTATGCTTGTTTTCTGACTTTGAGCTATTTATGAGAATTCACAAGCATGCTTAGATGAAGCTTTTTGATGTTGGGAGTTTTGGGAAATACTAAGTTTTGGCGGCGTTCTGGCGGTGTTTCGGCCACTTAAGGAACTATTTTTAGTATTATATATGTTCTACTCGTTGATACGAGCGTTTCGATATATAATATGCAAATTTTGGAGTTCGTATGGAATTGTTATGATTTTTGCAATTTCATACCGATCAATTTATTCGATCCGTGAGGATTCAAGCGTCCGATCGACTTGTGGTTTGGTCACATCGATCGTGGACGAACTCTAGGGACTTTGGGAGGTCTCGGATGTGGTTTCGCCTCGATTGGCGTCACTTTGGGAATTTTAGTTCAAAACAAGGGTTTCGGACTTAAATCTTTTGTGAATCGTTACTGATTTGAGATCATTGGTGATTAGGTGCTTCTAAAGGTGAATTGGATGAGTTGTTGGTGATAGTGTTAGTTCTGTTTTGTATAGAAGACGCAGCGGGATTCTGTGGTGAGTAATCTCACATGGTTCAAGGTTCATTAATGAACGGATTTCCTTTATCATTTTGAGGGTTATTGATTTAACTGCAAACTATAGTTGGTATTAGTAGGCATTCCTGAGCGGATGACTTGGTAATTATATATTTATGTGAAATATATATGTTTTGGTGGATTTGTGGATTTATGAAAACAATATGCATGAATGATGCGTTTTATTGTTTTGGGGTGTGGCTTTTCGGAAAACAAATGGTGGGAAATGGTATTTCTATTGTTTTGAAAAGTGTTTGAAGATTTGAGAGTCACAGGTTGTGATTTCTCCTTTTGATTTGATTTAACATTTTGATCCGACAACCGGTGGTCTGAGGATGTGAGACTCACAGGTTGTGATTTCTCATTTTGATTTGATTTAATGTTTTGATCCGACGACCGGTGGTCTGAGGATGTGAGAGTCACAGGTTGTGATTTCTCCTTTTGATTTAATTTAACATTTGGGGTCCAGTGCGACTCGTTTAAATGTTTTGATCTGAAGGTCAGGTTGGCCTAAGGATCCGGGGTTACAGGTTGCATCCTCATGGCAATATTATATCGTAAGGTTGAACATTGGCCGGGTGACAGGTTACGATTCATTTAGAGCTCTAGTCTGTCTGCCATCGTACCTCATGGATCTAAGTAGGTTACTTAAGACTCCTGGGTACATATTTTGTCCAGGTTGGACTAAAGAATCATATTCTATTTGTTAGATTAACGATAGGTATGATTGATTTGTGTTGATGCTTTGTCTAGGTTGGACCTATTTGCTGTTTTGTCCAGGTTGGACGTAATTATTGCTTTGTCCAGATTGGACCGATTTATTGCTTTGTCCAGGTTGGACCGATTTGCTATTTTGTCCAGGTTGGACCGATTTGCTGTTTTGTCCAGGTTGGACCTATTTGTTGTTTTATCCAGGTTGGATCGATTTATCATATTTGAATTGTTTGGTTAACGATTTATATGATTTTGTCACGGTGTGGCTTTCGTTGTTTTCTTTTGCGAAAAGAGTATTGTTTTAGGAAGCATGGTATGTTTTCTTTATTCGTGAGTTGAAAGTTTTTCCTCGTTTTTGGCGTGAGTTGTGCGTGTGTGTTTTGAATTACTCATACGGGCTTGCAAAAGCTTACCGGGTTTGTTGTGTGACACATTATATATGAACAAATTTCCATGCGACACATTATATAGATTGCAAGAAAATCACTATTATTTTATTTCGAGTTTAGGTGGGAAAAACTACTTTTCATCTGAACTTATTTGTTCAAGACGCTATCGATCATTTTCTGAATTTATTAATCTTTTCCCTTTACTTGTAACTTTCACTATCGACACAGTGACCTTTTGGTGAAAACTTGTGCAAAAGTTCTTACTTCCCATCAAACATTAATGAACCCAAACCAAAGTATTGGTATGAGACGTGAAATACAATCGATATTGTCTATATTTTTCAATCAAACATGCGGAAATGGGCCACCTCTCTTTAAAATCTAGATCGAGAATAGCTTCTTCCATTCAAATGGCCTGGTGGCTTCTTCACTCGCACAAAAGTGGTCACAGTAGATCTTGTCTTCTTAATTATTAAGAGTAAAAGTGCTCATTACAAAATACCACATTGTTATAATTCTTAAAGGGGTCGTGACCACTTACCCAATTTTAGCCTAAAAATTGCCCACTTACTCCACTAAGAGTTTTTTTTATCCTCATTCACCCAATTTAACATTTAATGACAGTTTTGCCCTATCAATTAAACTGAAACTCATCGATCTCTCTCCTCTCTCACTCTCTTTCCTCCCAGACTCTCTCTCTTTCCCTCCCTCCCTCCTCCCCCTTTAGCACCGTCGTCGAGGCCCAATCCGAGGCCATCGTAATCGCATCGTCATTGACACTCAAATCAGTCTGACATCAAGGCTCTCAATCCGTCGTCGTGCAGCACGGTTTCGACTCAAACAAAGACTCCAACACAGTCGTCGATGCACAAATCGGAGGTCACAGAAGTGGCGACGCCATGTTCCTTTTTGTCTACTCTCTGAGAGGTGCTTCTCTCTGTAGCCGTCGTTAGAGGTAAGATCTGTGGTTTTCTCCTCTCTCTCTCTCTCTCTCTCTCTGCACACACTCACATTCTCAGTTTGTTTTGCTTCTTTTTTTTATTATAAACTGTTAATTGAGTGAAAATGGAGACTCATTGAAAGCCTATTGTGGAGTCGAAATACTAAAAAAAAAAACATTATTGCCCCCTAATAATATACCGATTGGGGGTCAATAATCACTGCACTACGTATTTAAGTACACTAATATGTTATTGATTGAAAATGGAGTGTTTTCTTGGTGGTCTATTGGGGGGCAACAAACAGATTATTGGCCCCTAATAATTTCTTAAGTGTGGTTAATTAATCACTAAAATTAGAGCCTTGAAATGTCTTTTGTTGTTTTGAGTTTATTATAGTACAATAATCTGTGAATGATAGAAATATGTGATTTTTGGGTGGTCTATTGGGGGGCAGTAGACAAATTATTGCCCCTCAATAATGTCTTTATTGGGGGTTAATAATGTTATAAACTTCGATTTTGAAAGTCTAAGATAATGATTTCGGTATTGTTTGCGCGCAGACTGGCAAGGCCAAGATTCAACCTATTGAGTGATTCTGAAGAGGAAGCACACAGTTGAGTGAATCATGCCTCTTGATACAGCTTGGAGAAAGTGAAAACTGAGATCATGAACATGATATCTAACTTCTAATGTATTGTAAAGGAGGATCTTTATTTTGAAAGTAGGAATTTAACATAGGGATTCCGAAAGTAGGGATTGTACATTCTCCTATGCATTATTCTTCAATTACGGTGAAATGATACGATTTGGATGATATGATATATTTTTGTTGCATTCAAATTATTACAGGTCCTTTCAACAAATTGCAGATAGATTCAATAAACATGTTTATTTGGAGGGGGGGAATAAAATCTCCATTGCCCACAAATATACCTCTTATAAACAGTCACTGCAAACTCAATCCTGTTCAAAATTTAATTCACTTCTTAAAAAGCAACAAAAATCAAAATAAAAGTCAATATCAATCATCCTCAAAAGAAAAATGTTACAATGAGCCTGAACATTAACAATTATTGCCCCCCAATAAACCTATTATTGTCCCCCAATAAAAATTATAAAACCTAACAATTCTGTCCAAAAACATGTACTACTGCTTCAGAGGAATCATATAACTTTTCCAGAATAAATGCACCTAGCAACGAAAGGATCACCCATATTCCTGCAAAAAAATCAACAAAACAAAATTATTATTGC
>LYNE01005697.1:15559-27386 GCA_001662545.1 Rosa x damascena
AGTTTGTCAATCATGACTTTCAGAAGTATTTTCAAGAATAACACATAATTCATCAAATCACTTGTCCCTAAACACCTAAACAAAATGGTGTCTTTGAGCGTAAAAACCGTCATCTTCTAGACATAGCACGAGCATTGTTATTTGGTGCTCATACGCCTAAGTATCTATGGGGTGAAGCGGTACAAATTGCTTCACATCTTATTAATTGTCTTCCTTTCAATCTCCTTAGGGGCATATACCCTTTGAAGTCCTGTCAATTCATGTTTCCATTCCTTCCTTCCATAATCGTCTTTGGTTGTGTTACTTTTATCCACATACCTAAAAATCAGAATTCAAAGTAGGATGCCCGGGCTCTCAAGTGTGTCTTAGTGTATTGAGTGATGTGCTGCCTGGTGGCATTACACAGTGCGAGGACTTTGTGCAAGCTGCAATCAATGTAGAGAGAGGCTGAGAATTAGATAAACTACTACTAAGCGAGCTGTACGGGAAATGTGTTGTTGCATTGGCAGTGGGGCGATGATAGACCTGTGCTATTAGCGTTAAATTCATGTTCCATGCATACATACCCCATGAATTATTAGAATTGAGACATATTGTTGTCTAGCACATATGGCTCCTTAGTAATAAAATTATTTTATCCCTAAACCTAAATTTTGAAGTTGAATTTTCTAGTAATTGACGGCAGGAATAGATTTCTTCTTGTCAGCCGCCAAACTGGCTTGATTTGAAAGAAAACAAATATTAGAAAAGAAAAAACTAAACTTGGACGAAACCGTATTTTGAATTGCAATCTCTAATTTGTGTTCAAGAACCTTAGATGCATGTTACGTTATTACTAAGTTCTTAATTTCCACCACACTATTCAACAAACACGAAAGTCTCATGTGGATTTAGTTTATGATTTTTTTTATTTTTAGACTTAGAAATCGTAAAATAAAACAAAATTGAGTCGACATTTATAAATTTTGTTAATTCAGAAAGTGTTTAGTTTAACCATCTTGTGTAGTAAGTTTGGTCAAGCAACTTAGCAAGAAATCTCCATGTCTACCGATTGAGTCCCAACTCCCACCAGTTTTTGGCCAGCAGGTTTGAGGAGCTGTCGTGCTCTTGTGGTGGGGTGTATTAGTCTGATTCCGTTGGGATACCATCATAGACCTCAATTTGAATACCGACTGGGTGGGTATGTTACTAACTCGCTACTCAAGTGACTTGCTTTCTCAATCCCAATTAAAAAAAAAGTACTTAATTAACAAGAGCTTGGGAATTGAAATTTGCATTAATCGAAAACAAAAAGTTAGCTCTATAGTTTTTACGTCCTATTCAACCTGAATATTAAACTTTTATCCTTCTTAAAAAATGGGTTGTATATGATTAGGGATGGCACGAATACCCTATGGGTAACTACTCCTTTTGAGTGCATTTTGGTGGGTATGGGTATTAGCCTTACAAGTTTTGTGTGGGTGTGAGCATAGCTAGTAATTTTCATATTATATGCTAATAAAACACGTATGTACTTTTTTTTTTTTTTTAAATACTTCTGTCTTTGAACTGAACTTGTTAAATTTCTCTTATTTTTGAAGCCAAAAGTATTATAGACATATTATACACGATTTTTTTTTCTTCGTATTTTACACATATTATTGAACAAACATAAATATAAATGAATATTTAAAAATTAAAATATAATTAGTTAAAATATTTTTCTAAACTTTTCAACAAACTATTTGATGAATTGTTATCATGCGTTATAGTATAGCCTGTGTTGATGTGATCGGGAGACCCTTGGACGGCCCACGCACCAACAATCTTTTGTTGTGGCCACATGTCGCAGCCAGTGGCAGAGGGAGACAGGGGCCTACTGGGTCCCATGCCCCAATTTTGATTGTCGAAATTGATATACACTATATTAACTGGAGGAGTAACTGTGAGGTTGCCTAGCGCAGTTGTCCACCAAGGTGTCATGGGTTCGATCCCCACATAGGGCTCTTTATTAATTTTTTTTTTTCACTTACAGATTTTTAATTCTCAGCTAATTATTTTTGTCAATTATAAACATTTTTTTTTACTGATATGTTAATATACTTGAAAATAAAATCATATCCTATGATAGAGAAATCTTGGTGTATAAATAGCTTATTGGAGTAACTTTTAAAGCTTTTTTATATAGACATAAAAATTTGATATTACCCCCATTTTCGTTAGGACTCTATGAACTATTTTTTCTTTTCGTGCCCCAGTAAACTTAAATTTCTGGCTCCTCCACTGGTCGCAGCTGCTATTGCTGTTTGTTAGTCAAGCTTAGCCAATTGCCCAATTTTGCCCCGTCGTTCAATCCATTGACAAGTCAATCTCTTCTTTTCGAGTGAAGATAGTTAGTATTAGTTTTGATGGTATAATGGTGATTTTAATCTCCTAGTAGGAGTTGTAATTGCAGTCTATTGAAAGAAATTCTTTTATTAAAAAAAAACTATTTGATGAAATGTCCAAATAATACACGTACATATTTTTTGCGCACTAGACATGTTCCATGGTTTACTAACTATAGGTTTGGTACTTTACCAAAAACTCATATAAAAACGGGTTGGGTATGACTATAATAACTCTGTTTTGCTTTTTTTTTTAGAGCTCCTAGGGTTTCACGAGACCTTGGGTTCTCTCGTTTGTGCGTTCTCATCCGGCGGCGCCCCGGCACTAGCAGGGGCTTCTGACTTCTCTGATACATGGTGCTCATTGTCAGACGGGTATTAGGTGTTGTCGTAGAGGTGGAGGTGAAGTCGTTGTGAGCTATTCTTCTTTTCCTTTGATGGTATAAACTACATTTTAAGACTCTCTCTTTTCTTTCTATGATTCTTGAATCGTCTCTCTTCTCTCTCCAATTCTTCTATCTCATCCTCGCCAATCTTTGACGGAAATCTATTCCTTGATCTCGACTGCTTCAGCGTCATTCTAGGTGTATAGCTCGCAGTTATTTGTAGGGCGGAACATTAAACTAATTTTAGACCAAAAACTGACCCGACCCGACCCGATTATTTGGGTAAAAAATCAGAACCGAAGTCAAATAGTGGGAAAAACAGTAAAACCGCACAGACCTGAATATATGGGGTGCGGGTTCGGTTTTGAGTTTGAAACTCGACCAGCACAGATTTTAAATAATATACGTTTTTTTAGTTACCTATCTATTTCACATTCATTCCTTTACTAAGTATAGTGTACCTTACGATCATTCTCAGTCAGCAAATAAAATCGAGACTTGTCGAACGCTACTCATTTCTGATTTCTCATCCAGTTACCCTCACATTGACATCTACCACGCCGCCTTATAAGACCATGCCGAATTTTGTGCAGGTCAATGGACAAACCTGCTAATGTCGATGCAGTCCCTATGGAGGAAACATAATTTTTTTTTGCGAGTTGTTTGATGCGTTGCACACAGAAGCCTTAAAAGGTGCACTTTCATGGAATGAAGATAACTTGTACCACTTCACAGTGAGGTATAATCATGATTTTGAAGAGGCCCTTTCTACTCACTTCACCACTGTGGGAACCTTTCAAGAGTTTGAGAAGAAGCTCAGGCAATTTGGGTTTAGGAATCCAGGATACGAGTATTCGCATAAAGATGGGTTGTTGTGCAAACACAATCATTGGTTACTTACTCAAATCAACGGGAAAATAAGACAGTTCATCATCTTCCCATCATTTCCAGTGAAGAAGAGAAGGCTGCTACCTCCAAACAGTTCAAGAGGGAAACTGAGTTTGCTGATCTAGGGAAGGGTAAAGTAGCATTTAGTATAGTTTTCATGCTTGTATTTTCATTTTTGAAAACAAAAATAGGATGAAAATGCATTCGGCAACATATTTCTCAAAACATGGAAAATAAAAGTTGAAAATATTTTCAACTTTTACTTAGAGAAATTGAAAACAAACCCCAAAATTAAACAAAATTTTAAATTTGAAAAATATAATTTTGTTATCTCATTTTTATTTTTAAAAGTATTTTTTAGAAATTATTTTTTAAAACGTCACCGAGCATGTCCTATCATGGTATAGAATTTGTGGCCTATTCACTTTTATTCCCAAAGAGTCACTTTATAGCAATTGGGGCTATGCAAGTGAGATAGTAAAATTGAGATGCTCTACACGGCTACACATAAACCTAATGAAACAGCAATCTAAAGACTCAACACCCTATGGTAAAAAAAATTCATAAATGCACAAAATGGAAATCAAAATTTGAAAACTTGAGGCCATGCTCGGTAATGTTTTAAAAAATAATTTTTAAAATTTAAAAATAAAAATGAGAAAACGAAATTATATTTTTCAAATTTAAAAGTTTGTTTAATTTTGGGAAAATGAAAAAGTGAAAAAGTTTGTTTTTATTTTAGGGAATCAGAAGCTGAGAGAAAATTGCTATGTATTCTCATTGATAATAGGGGCCTCTTTATATAGAGGATTACAAGGCATAGAGTCTGAATCATACAAGGAAAGATAATCTCTAGATTCTTCTAAATTAAACCCTATTACCACTAGGTCAAGTAACCTAGAGTTTGGGCCAAACACAAATTAGGGTTTTACTTGAACACTCCCCCTTGTGTTGCCCAAACGCGGTGCTTCTCTCGTTGCCTCGTTAAAAACCTTGCCAAGTAACAAAAACCCAGTGGGACAAAAATAACCACGGTCGAAGGGGAAAAAGAGCACAACACACCCTTCACGTTTCGAGGTGAACATGTAGACATCTCCCCCAGATGTCTGCGTCTCCCCCTGATGACTACGATCATGGGAGTTCAGATAATTTCAGCAAGCCAATTCTTGCCACATGTTTCTCGAACATGGATTTGGGTAATGACTTAGTAAACAAGTTTGCCACATTATCCTCAGATCGAACCTGGTTCACTTTGATCTTGAGGAGCTTCTGTTGTTGCTGATTGTAGAAGAATTTGGGTGATATATGCTTGGTGTTGTCGCCTTTGATGTAGCCTTGCTTTATTTGTTCAATGCAAGCAGCATTATCCTCGAAAATGCTAGTAGGCTCATCTGTGGTAGACTTCAGACCACAATTACTTCGAACATGCATAACTATGGATCGTAGCCATATACATTCACGAACTGCTTTGTGAAGAGCAATAATCTCTGCATGATTCGAAGAGGTAGCGACTAAGGTCTTCTTTGTAGACCTCCAAGATATCGCGGTCTTTCCCATGTTGAAAACATAACCAGTTTGGGAGCAACCTTTGTATGGCTCAAAGAGGTACCCAGCATCAACAAAACCTTCCAAAACACTTATATCGTTTTGGGATGGGGAGAGGGAACGCAGTCCACCATGTATGGCATCCCTGGCATTTGATAGGTCCGAATCCATCTTCTCTCTGTAGGGATAGAACAAGCTCATATCAATCGTACTACTTAGGTATCGAAAGATATCTTTAACACTAGTCCAATGGCTTCGTGTTGGCATAGAGCTATATCTAGCTAGCAAGTTCACGAATGAAATGTCTGGTCTTGTGCATTGTGCTAAGTACAATAATACGCCTATCGCACTTAAGTAAGGCACTTCTGCCTCTAGCACTTATTCATCGTCATCTTTTGGACGAAATGGATCCTTCTTTGGATCAAAACTACGGACGACCATTGGGGTGCTAGAAGGCTTAATCTTTTCAGTGTTGAAACGTCTAAGCATCTTTTGGGTATAAGCTGATTGATGAATCAGAATACCTTCTCTACGGTGCTCAAGTTCTAAACCGAGGTTTCCTAAGATCTTTCATCTCAAACTCGGATTTCAAGTATTCAGCGGTTTCCCTTAACTCTTTAAGGGTGTCAATTATGTTCATGTCATCGACATAAACTGCTACTATTGCAAATCCAGAACTTGTCCTTTTTATGAACACACATGAGCATAGTTCATTGTTGACATATCCTTTACCAATCAAGTATTCACTTAGACGGTTATACCACATCCGTCAGGATTGTTACAATCTATATAGTGAGCGTTTCAATCTAATTGCCAACGCGCTCCGTGGTTTAGAGCCAATTGATTTGGGTAATTGAAGACCATCTGGGACCTTCATGTATATTTCTGTATCTAGATCCCGATATAGATACGCAGTAACCACATACATAAGCTGCATGTTCAGTTTTTCAGAAACTACCAAACTGATAAGGTAGCGGAACGTTATTACGTCCATTACGGGAGAATAGGTCTCCTCGTAGTCTATTCCAGGGCGTTGTGAGAAGCCTTGCCCCACAAGGCGAGCTTTGTACCTTACAATCTCGTTTCTCTCATTATGCTTTCTAACGAATACTCATTTGTGACCAACTGGTTTGGTGTTGGGCGGTATTGGCACAACTGGTCCGAATACCTTTCTTTTCTCTAGAGAATCAAGTTCTGCCTAGATCGCATCTTTTCATTTTGGCCAATTAGCTCTACGTTGGCATTCATCAAAGGAGCGTGGTTCGATATGATCGGTCTCAGTGATCTCACGCGCCACTGAATACGCGAATACATCATCAATGATGATGGAGCTTCTTTCCCACATCTCATGTACATTAGTGTAATTCACATAGATCTATACGTTCTCAGGGATAGGATCTGACATTGAGGCGTCCCCCAATGATGTCTCTTGGACATAACCATAATCTAGAACATTTTCATGCCACGGATTTTGAGTATCGATGGTCAAAGGATTTGTTTGTGCCTCATTAACTCTCTTTCTAGGGAGAGTATCCTTCGAACCAATCGGTCTACCGCGCTTCCTTGAGGGACCTGCGGCCATAGATGCCACATCATTTCCATACTGGGCAATGGTACCATATCCTGGTGTCACAGAAGTGGCGTGATGTCCAGTATTCGGGACATCAATCCTTGCAGGCACGTTTGCAGTAGGTATGTGTGATCTCGTCACTTCGGCAACATCAGAAAACGCATCAGGCAGAGTATCTACTACGTTCTGGAGCTCGATTATTCGTCACACTTCAAGTTCGGATTGTGCGGTACGGGGATCAAGATGAGACATAGTGGGGACAGACCACGACAATTCCTGTCATTCCTGTTGAACATATGTGTTCTTATCTCCCCCTAACAATGGGAAGACTGTCTTATCAAAGTGACAATCCACAAATCTAGCTGTAAAGAGATCACCTGTCTAGGGTTCTAGGTAGCAGACGATAGTTGGAGATTCATAGCCAACATAAATGCCCATTCGTCGTTGTGGACCCATCTTGGTATGATGCGGCGACGTAATAGGTACATAAATAACACACCCAAAAATGTGTAAGTGCGAGATATCATGCTCGTACCCAGTCACTAGCTGTAACGCAGAGTAAGATTGGGTTGTAGTGGGTAATAGACGAATTAGCGTCGCTGCATGCAATATTGCATATCCCCAAGCAGAAACAGGGAGATTGGTGCGCATAACCAATGTCTTTGCTCTCATCTGTAGTCGTTTGATAGCAGCTTCTGCGAGACCATTTTGGGTATGAACATGGGGAACTGGATGCTCTACATCAATCCCCAGTGACATGCAATAGTCATCTAACGTTTTCAATGTAAAATCTCCAACATTATCTAGTCGAATTTACTTAATACGATGGTCAGGGTAGTGAGGCCGTAGACGGATAATCTGGGTGAGAAGTTTAGCATAAGCAGCATTTCGAGTGGACAACAGCGCGACATGTGACCAGTGTGTCGACGCATCAACCAATACCATAAAGTATTTAAAAGGTCCGCATGATGGTTGAATCGGTCCACAGATATCCCCTTGGATTCTCTGTAAGAACGGAATGAGTATTTTAGGATCCTTTGTGTAGGACGGTCTCGGTCCTAATTTCCCGAAGGAACCAATGAGGATTTTGGTTGGGGCTGAGCGTCTGTAGCGCTATTAGAAGCAAAGTGTGTGACTACATCTCCCATCATAGCGTTGGAGCCATGGGAATTAGGATGTATGGCGTCATGGCCATTGGGAGGAACAACCATGGCGTCATGCTCATGGTTGGCCCCATTTATGACGTCATCACGAGGGACTTGGGGGGCCCTATGGTGTCCCAAGACAGCTGCAGCCCCAGATGTTGCAGTGGCTGCTGTCTTACTAAGTCCTAGAATTAATTTTCAATTCTTGCTTCTTCTCACTTTGAAGAATGGATGTCCGTGTGAAGTCTTTAGTATACGGAGCATCATATCACGACCAGGATGTCCTAGTCGGTCATGCCAAAGCCAGTATGTGTCAGAATCCAAGAGATCTTCTCTTATTACATTATTGGATTCAATTGGTCGAATTGTAGTGACATAAAGTCCACTAGATTGACACATAAGCTTCTCTAAGATATGCTTTCATCCGCAATCATTAGAGGTAATGCAAAGGAACTCTTTTCCGTTTTCATTATGCGTTTCCGCATAGAATCCGTTGGCTCTTATATCTTTAAAGCTCAATAAGGTTCGATTTGCCTTAGGAGCGTAGAGAGCTTCTGCGACTTTGATCAAGGTGCCATTTGGCAATAGGAATTGGGCCATTCCATGTCCTTGAATTAAACCTGATGGCCCAGCCATCGTAGTCACAGAGGAATATGTAGGCAACATCTCCAAGAATAATTGCCTTTATCATAGAATGGTGTGCGTAGTCGCACTATCCACGAGACATTATAGTTCATCCATTCCTAAAAGAAAAGCTCATAATTAAAAGGAGTCATAAAGAAAATTAAGAACTCAACTTTTATTAATAAGCCAGATGGAATTACATCATTGTTTCTTTTGACCAAAGAAAATCTAATCCAATAAACTAGTTAATGCAAAACAATGGTAGTCGTCTAACTCCTTTCGGTAATTCCAATGCAAATGTGACCAGGTGAGTAGAGAGATGTCGGTGGAGCAAGACTCGCTTAAGTACCACTTATCTCAAAACCTTCCTAGACATCACACTTACATTGAGTACGCCTACTTTGAAGAAAGACTAATACCATTGGCATCTACTACAAAAATAATATGGCAATTACCTACATCTCTTGGAAAATAAATTAAAAGACTTAATCAAAATCGCCAGTTTCTGGGTCTTGATTCTTGAAGTCTTCCACCCTTAGATCGAGATCGCTATCTTGATCTTCTTGTTCCATGTAGTTTGCCTCCCTTGCTTCGCGATACCTCCTGTATGCATCTGCAACATTCTGGGATGCTTTACATGCTTTGGCCCAATGTCCAGTTGATCCACATCTGAGATAAGCATCATTATGGTCAGGTTCCCTTGATCAAGGCGCTTTCGGAGTGCTTTGAGGATGGTTATTGCCTTTGGTGGCGTCACCACTATAACCGGAGGCTTGGCCTCTCTCTCTCTTCACACGTTTTCCTCCACGGTTCCGTGTACACCTATCTTGGCGGTTTCCTTCCCCTTTGGGGCGAGAATATGGACCAGAACGTCCAGAATTATCCCTATGTTTATGGTTTCGCTCCTTGCGTCCTCCCTTGGAGGCGCGACTATAATTAGACTCCGGAATTGACTTGGCTCCCACGGGTCTAGAGTTATAGTTCTTCACAAGTATGTTGTCGTGCTTTTCAGGTACGTTCATGGCACCAATTAGCTCATGAAATCTTGTGATGCGTCTAGCATTGACATCAATCTGATAGTTTTTAGCTACCATCAATGTAGAGACGGGGAAGGTGGAGAGAGTTTTCTCGATCAACATCGTATCAGTGATTTTCTATCCACATAATTCCATCAAAGACTTGATACGAAGTGCTTCTGAATTGTAGTCAAGTACAGACTTGAAATCACAGAAGCGGAGGCTATGCTATCTCACTTCTAAGTCTGGAAGCAGGGAATCACGGACGTTGCCAAAACACTGCTCGAGTTCTACCCATAGTTTTCTTGGGTCTTCCTCATTGAGGTACTCACTTTGGAGCGCGTCATTCATGTGCCTTGTTATGAGAATGATGGCTTTTGCTTCATTAGCCTCTCTCGTAGCTCTATTTGCTTCAAAAGCAGCAGCTTGTTAAGGAGTAAGCACGTCTTGACTTGGCTCTTGGATCGTACTCATGATCCCATCAGTCTTAAGATGCTAGCGCACATCACAAACCCACTTGTGGTATCCTGCGCCTGTTGTCTTTAGTGGAGCGAAGCTCAACTTGTTCAGGTTACTCATCCTGAAAAACAACAAGAAAATAGGGTTAGTTTCGGAGCGAAAAAGGCTACCACGAAAAACTATTAAATTTCTGAGAGTAGTCGCTTCCAAGAAATTAGGGATTTTCTGAGCGTAGTCGCTTCCAAGAAAATCTGATTCCAAGAGGGGTTTTGGATTAGATCGAAACAATGACGTATGTGGTCGATCGTTTTTCTTCTCAATAAACTCTAAGTTTGGAGGACTCTACAAACTCCAAGCTTGGAGTGAGCACGAACCCCCACAGTTCGGCTATTTAGTCTCCCCTATGAAGAAGAAAGGGGGGTAGAATAAGGGAGATTGCAAGTCCCCGAGAAAAGAAGAAAAAGAATAAAAAACTTCAAAAACGGGAACTTTTAGAAAAGTTTACCTTGAAAAGTTGTCGGAATTCTTGACCGGAAAAGTTGACGAAGGTGGCCAAAAATAGGTTGTCGGAGGTCGTCGGAAAAGTGGCTGGAAACAGGTGGCCGGAGCTAGGCAGGGCTGCTGCAGGGGTTGTGCGGAGCTGCTGCAGGGGCTGTGCGGAGCTACTGCAGGGGTGCTCAGCAGGTGTAGGCAGGGGCTTGCAGGGGATTGCGCGCAGGTGTTGGCAGATGTCGGTAGCAGGTGCAGGCGCTATCGGCAGATGTCGCTGGGCTGTCGGCAGGTGCTATGCAGGGCCTTCGGCAGATGTCTACAGGGGTGCGCAGGGCTCGGCAGATGCGTGCAGGGCTGTAGGCAGGTCTCGGTAGGGGCCTGTGTAGGGCTATCAACATATCTCGGCAGATGCAGGCACAGGGGTGAGCAGGGCTCGGCAGTTCTCGGTTGCAACTCGGCAGATGCGCGGAGGGCAGGCTCAAGGCAGGCACAGGGAAGGCACAAGGCAGGGGCCAGTCCGATTTTTCCGACGGCCGATTCAGGGGTTTTTCGGCCGGTGCCGGTGGTTCCGCCGCCGGTTCTGGGCTCCTTGGTACTAGGGATTCGATATGTGGGGCGGTGGTTGCAGGATTTTGAAGGTTACGAAATTAGGGTTTTCAGGGATAGGACTTCGTGCGGATAACGTATTTTAGGGAATCAGAAACTGACACAAAATTGCTATGTATTCTCATTGATAATATGGGCCTCTTTATATAGAGGATTACAAGGCATAGAGTCTGAATCATACAAGGAAAAATAATCTCTAGAGTCTTCTAAATTAAACCATATTACCGCTAGGTCAAGTAACCTAGAGTCTTGGCCAAACACAAATTAGGGTTTTACTTGAACAGTTTTCAATTTCTCTAAATAAAAGTTAAAAATATTTTCAATTTTTATTTTCCATGTTTTGAGAAATATGTTACCGAATGCATTTTCATCCTCTTTTTGTTTTTAAAAATGAAAATACAAGCATGAAAATTGTACCGAACGCCACCTTTCTTAATTGAAAATATTTTCTATTTTTATTTTGAGTTAATTCGATTCAAGTCCTTTTTGTTATATAAAAATTAGATCTAGTCCGCGCATATTTTATTGTTAATTGCGGTCCATTTGCGTTTTTTAATAGTCCATTTTGTCCTTAGAACCAAATAAAGTAAATAATTTCAAATTCACTAATTAGATCACAATTTAAGCTCAATTTTAAATTCAAATTCCAAAATTTATAATTCATCAATAAATAATTTTCAGACAAAGAAGACTAAATGCATTCATATAAACTCAATATACCTAAGATGTA
>LYNE01005699.1:6118-17673 GCA_001662545.1 Rosa x damascena
AGGGATGGGTGACAGTTTTCGTTAGTGTGTCGCTTAACATTTGCGTAAGGCTGAACGCCTAGGTTACCCAATGTTTCCTTTTTGTATGCTTGCGTTAGGCAAGCCTTAACGTGTTGGGCTGGTGATGATCTAAAGAGATTGATGGTCAAAGAAGATTTGAATAGATCAAAGAAGAAATAGAAAGAAATTTCTTTCAGCTCTGTTAGCATGGTAAATGACTAAGCCTTTGTATCCTTCCCCGAGACAGTGCCAATGTTAACATTAGAACCAAAAGCTCTAGTTAGCTTTAGAGAGAATGAGAGACACGATGTATAGTGGTTCGCCTCCAGCATTAGTAGATGTTTACGTCCATTTGAAGTGTTGCAGTATATGTGTTTGGGCCTTGCGGCCCAAGTTGATTACAAAAGCAAGTTGAAATGGTAATGGAGGCTCCTTCCTTTACTTGTTTTCCAATGTGGGATGTAACAATAACTATTCTAGTTTAGAAAGCATGTTGTGAAGGCATCTTGGTAAGGCCGGGAAGGTGGATTTCAGGCAAGCTCTTGGTGGCTTCCGACTACCACGGGTAGCTCGTCGGGGTCAAGATGTTTATCGTTGTTGGGCCCCACCACGGTTTGTGGGTGCACTAAGAGGATGTTTCTTATGCTTGGTGACATAGAGAATAAGCCATGCTAGTGGAGGTATCTACACTATTCTCTCCCTAGCTTCTGGCCGACCCAAGCCTTACCTAGTTTTCCAACATGCGTTTTCCTGCGAACTCCAGCGATGGCTGGACTAAAAACCAGTCATGTTTTGCTCCTGACAGTGTCCTCTTTCGATCCCTGGTGGTGATGTTGAGCAATTTGCACCGGAGGAGCTTCGACTCACAGTGAATAGTGATTTTTAGCTTGCGGCAGCAATCTATGTGGAATTGGCTCAAGTTTGGGTATGAAAGTTGATCCTCGTAGTGTAAACTCCATTTTTGACAGTTGGATCTTATTGCTTTTGAGTTTGGCACGGCTGTGCGTGGTAGCACGTCCGGCCATGTTTGGGGCAGTTCTTACTTCATTTTTCATTCACTCCACGATACGAGCATTTTGATATATGATTGGTAATTTTTGGAGACCGTTCAATTTTGTTAGGGTTTTCAGTAATTTCGATTACCTCAGTTTCCTATCGGTGAGGATCTGACCGTTGGATCGACTTGTTGTTTTGACATATGGATTCTAGAAGTATTCCAGAGTTTTTAGATGGTCTCGGATGAAGTTCCATCTCAATTGGCATTACTTTTGGGTTTTAGTTCAAATGGGGGATTCGATTCGAACTTTAATCGCTTGTGTTTCATATACTGAATTGAGACTGTATTTTCCTTAGGCGCTTGATAGAGTGCATTCTGTAAGTTATCTATTTGTGTGAAGACACAACAGGAATTTCGGGGTAAATAATCTCACAATGTCATTTATAAACGGAGTTACCTTATCATTTTAGGAGTTATTTATTTAACTGCAAATTACAATTGGTATTAGTTGCATTTTTGAGTGAATGACTACGTGTGTGTGTGTGCTAAGTGAAATATATATGTATTGGTGGATTTGTTGGTTGATGAAAGCAATATGCATGATTATACTCATTTATTCTTTGAGATTTGTGTAACATTTTGAATCTTGTCGACTTCTTTAAATGTTTTATTTCGGGGGATAGAGAGGCTCGAGGATTCAAGGTCACAGGGTGACTTTAGGCAGTAAATCGAGTGACCATGCCCTTGGCCGCCTTATGGTTATGATTCAGTTAGAACTCTAGTATATCTGCCAGGACATCTCATGGGGCAACAAAGCGAGGTTATTTTCAACTCATGAGTATGTTTTTGAAATGAATCAAAGTGTGAGTTGTCTTCCTTTACTATGTTTTTGAAAGGAATCAAAGTGTGACTTGTCTTCCTTTACTATGTTTTTGAAAGGAATCAAAGTATGAGTTGTTTTCCTTTATTACGTTTTTGAAAAGAATCAAAGTGTGAGTTGCTTTCCTTTATGTTGTTTTGACAGGAATCAAAGTGTGAGTTGTTTTCCTTATTATTAGTGTGAGTGGATTGGTTGTTTTCCTTATTATTAGCGTTTTACTCATACAAGCTTTCAAAGGCTTACCATGTTTGTTGTGTGGAAACCCGGTGCACTATTCGATGGTGTAGGGGTTAATCCTACACGTCAAGAAAATCGTGGTTGAAGCTAAGAACATATATTTCCAGTTTTACTGTAGGAATCCAATTTTGTGACTTTACCATTGATAAGAGTTCCGCTATGTAGTAAGTTCTGAGGAGCATTTTCGTTTATTTTGTTGTGGCAATTTAATTCGTCAACTTGTGTAATATATGACTCTGTGGAGCGAGTCTGTATTGATATAGTGGGTTCAGGACATCAATATGTACTTGGTTTAAAAGGAAAAAGTTTTCCAGGTAATTTGTATTGAGGCTAGACCATCACTTTTGTATAATTGCGAGAATTATGCTAATTTTTAATAATGTTTAAAAATCCAGGCGTGACACCAAAATTAACCCACTTACCCAAGCAACAGATTATTATTATAGAAAATTACATAGTAGCACATGACCAAAGATGTAAACACAGAAAACCCACATTCAAAAAGATTTATACAAATAAGGACATGAGCCCAGGCCCAAAGGCCAAATCATGCAAGCCTGATTCGCAATTTTAATGAAAAATGGACCAAAATGCTTGAGTTTCATCACAATTTACGGGCATTG
The DNA here is from genome assembly GCA_001662545.1 of Rosa x damascena. Taxonomy (NCBI): domain Eukaryota; kingdom Viridiplantae; phylum Streptophyta; class Magnoliopsida; order Rosales; family Rosaceae; genus Rosa; species Rosa x damascena. Next base: position 8,856 of record LYNE01005699.1, read on the forward strand.
CCACTGACCCTAATATCCAATACCCAAAAACAAAAAACCCAAACGCCGAAATAGAAACTTAAGAAGGACGACGGTGGCGATGCCATCATCGCCAGGATCTCCCACCCCCAAATCGTCGCTCACAGCCCCAAATCGTCACTCACAATTTATGGGCATTGCCACTGACCCCAATATCCAATACCCAAAAACAAAAAACCCAAACGCCAAAACAGAAGCCTAAGAAGGACGATGGTGGGAATGGCGTAATGGCCAGGATCTACCAGTCCCAAATCATCGCTCACAGCAAGCAAGTCACCTCCGACACTGGCTACGTCTCCAAGAAGCTACTCAGGAGCACCGGCAAGGCCGCATGGATCTTCGACACCACCTTCCTCATCCTCGTCAGATAGTGATAACAGCACCAGCTTATGTAATTTTGTCTCTGTTTCACTCACTCCATGTGCTTTTTCATCACCGAAATCCACTCCACCGCCTTTTGATCCCAACCAAAACCACTCCACACCTCTCGATCATTCATTCCATCACAGACTCTCGCTCAATTGCTAAAGAAATTTACATGTAAGCCTCTCTGCTTTAATTTTTTATGCACATTTGCATAAACATACAAAAACAAAAGTTGTGTGTGCCCAAATTTGTGTGCATGTGCTGCAGCTCATTATGGTTTGATTTAGGTTAGGCGTGGTTTGGTTGCCTAGAAATTGAAGAAAAATATATAATATAATGAAGTTGAAGTAAAATATATAAGCAAATGAAATTGCAGGTAGCTTTATGGTTTCGTACACAAATGATATTGGAAAATCTCAAGTCAATTTAGCCAAATTGCTCAGTTAGGCTTTATCTCGGCTAGGTTTATGTGTCATCTGAGCTGGTTTTATTGGTAATGACGTTTTGAAATTGTTCAATTTGTAAGTTTCGTCGAAATTAGGTGGCTTCTGAATCGATTTCTGCAGCGAGTTTCGACTCAGTTCAAATGCCAGTGAGATTGATTTCTGAGTTCTTTTCACCATTTTTCGGATGCTAGTCTCGTCTTTTTCATGGAAAATAACCATTGATATTTTAAATGCTTTTAGGAATGTTTTATGTCATATACCAAGGCATCAACTGCTTCTTAAGCCTTGTTTTAAGTTTAGGTTTTGGTGAAATACAGTGTATTTTGGGGCCAATTATATAACTTGAGACTAAATTATATGATTTCCATTGAGTGCAGTAGCAGAACTAGATGAGTATGAGTGCAGTAGCAGGATTGGATGAGTACAGTAGCAAGATTAGGCGATCATGAGTGCAGTAGTAGAATTGGATGAGTGCAGTAGCAAGATTAGGCGATGACGAGTGCAGTAGCAGAACACGAGTACAAGTGCAGTAGCATAACTGGATGAGTATGAGTCCAACGAGTGCAGTAGCAGGATTGGACGAGTGCAGTAGTAGAACACAAGTGCAAGTGCAGTATCAGAACTGGATGAGTATGAGTACAACGAGCGTAGTAGCAGGATTGGACAAGTGCAATAGCAGGATTAGGCGATGACGAGTGCAGTAGCAAAATTGGACCAGTATGAGCGCAGTGAGTATAGTAGCAGAATTGGACAAGTGCTGTAGCAGGATTACGCGATACGAGTGCAGTAGCAGAACATGAGTACAAGTGCAGTAGCAAAACTAGAAGAGTATGAGTGTAGTAGCAGGATTAGGCAATGAGATGAGAGTAGTAGGAGAGTGAGGTTTTGTGAACTAATATAAAATTAATTATTCTCAATAAAAAAAAGTAACATAAATGGATTATTCTCTAGGAAAAAAAAAGTAACATTTAGTCTCAGGAAAAAAAAAGTAACATAAACGGATTATTCTAAAAAAAAAAGTAATGTAAAGTGGATTATTCTCAAAAAAAAAAATTAACATAAAGAGATTAGAAGTCAAAAGAAGTAATTAAGGGTAAAAAAGTAAATTAACTCATGACATGTGGCAAGTGGAGAGTAGATTGTCCTTATTTATAAGATTTAATCCTTATAAAGGGATTAGAAGTCAAAAGAATTACTTAAGGGTAAAAAAGTAAATTAATTCATGACATGTGGTAAGTGGAGAACTCATTGTCCTCATTTGTACGATTTAGTCCTTATATGTTTAATTCAATCTTTAAATGATATATTTGTTAAGTCATCTTTTGTCAATAACTTATAGAAAAATATAAACAACACTCCTAAAAAACTACTAGTTTTCTCTGAGAAACCCTAGGCGGCCTCTCCGTTTTGCAATTCGTTCTCGTCCGGCGGCACCCGGACGTCCTGCCTGGCCTTCGGCCTCGTCGTCGCCTTGGGGTTTGCTGCCGGACGGGAGACCTACTGCCCAAGGGATTTTGTCTAAGGATTTCTCTCTGGTTCTTTCGATGGTTTGGCTGGGATGGTGGTGAGGTGATGGTCGTGCGGCATAGCTTGGTTTTTCTGCTCCCCGCTGATGGCTTCTTTGATCGACGGCGCCATGAGGCTTGTTCGACGGCGAGGGGGATTGCGAGGCCTGGCTCGGGGATGGCGTTTTCGTGGCGATGCATGTTGCGGCTTCGACATGATGGAGCGGTGCAGATCATGGCGATGCGGCGACGTGTTCAGACAGAGCGTGGCCGGACCATGGTGCACGACGGGTCTGGGAGGAGCCGGTGGACTGATCCAAACCAAGAGGATGGGCCTGAGTGATCTCTTTGGTGACCTTATTGGGCTCAAGTTTTGGGCTAGGGTTGGCCCTAGTGCATTATCTAGGATAGTATTTTTATTACTTTCAATAAGTCCCTACTTTTCAGGGACAGTCTAGGTACTTTTGTGCATTTAGTTTTGGCACTTGGTCTGATCTTGTCGACTTAATTCTCAGTAGATCTAGGTGTACACCAATTGAGGTCTCTAGGCAGCTAGGTTTATTGGTTAAAGAGTTAGGTTGGAAGGGTCGGATCTTTCTAGCGCCTCCGGCGTAGTACCAAAGGGCGATTCTAGCTATGTCTACGTATTGATTGTACAATGAGTGGGTCTATGTTTCTATGTACCGTTGTGGGTACTACCACTATCTTCTTGTCTGTAAATGGCAGAGGAAGGGTATGTAATGGCCTATTCTGGCTTTTGATGAATATATATTCGCCTACTGGCTCCATTATCAAAAAAAAAAAAACTAATAGAAAAATACATAATAGCACATGACCAAAGATGTAAACACAAAACCCACATTCAAATTACATTATTATTTCTACTCACCCCCATTTAAGTGCAAAAAGTAAATTTTAGACTCAACTCAACTATTAAAGTACAATGTGCCACTCTCTCAGATTTCTCTCTCATCTCTCTCACAGTTTCAGTTACTGACGACACCCCTCACTCTTCAAATATCTATTCTCTCTCTGCAAAGGCACCGCTAACTTCATATTTGAATCAATGGAGTCCAAATCAAATTCATAGAATTACATACACAGAAATAGAGAATGAGACCATGGTGGACGAAGCAGGCCTTGCGCGGTGGATCTGGATCAAGTTCAAGGACGATTCCGTCTTCGCTCTCTACACCGCCTTCTTCGTCGGCCTAGCCTCCGCTTTCTGGATGGGTCCAACATGGCGTGCAACTATGGAGGATGCTATGAGTATATCAAAATTTACTTTTACTACAACATTCTTATTTGGATGAAAATCGATGTTCTTACACATCACTTTTTACAAGTTTTTTCTCGTGTCTTTTCCCTTTCCAATTTTACTACTCGTCAATCATTAAATTGTTGATATTTTTTATTATTATTTCAGCTGTGAATAGTTGAAGGATTGCGCCGACGACGATGATGACAAGGTTAGCATCGTGCTTTGAGTCATACGATTGCCCGATAAGCTAATCCAAGCAATTAATTATTGTTGGGCTATTGTACTAACCCAACAACCTATAACAATTTCTACAAGTACTTGTCGGGGTCTGGGAAGATTGAGGGAGTAAGGAATGAAGTTCATTCCTTCCTTAATCTTCCCAGACCCCGAAAAGTACTAAAGTGATTGCAGTGGTTTTGGCCCTCAATATGTGATGCCCCAGAAATTCGTATTTATTTTCCGAGGATTTTCCAGAATTTAGCCAATCAGAATTTGAGTGATGACAGGGGCATGATATGTCTCAATAGTTGAAGCCTGTATGACTTCCAAAGTTGTTGATGTATTTTGAGTAACTACTGTTGATTGGACAGCTTGAGCAGCTTTCTCTTATTGAGCCTTAGTGGCGTTTCTCTGTAGAGCTCTTGGAACCCTCTTCCTTCCATTGCTGAGGGCATTCTTTGAAGGTGTTTTCTTCAATTGGGTCTTGTCAATCGTCAAAGAAGTCTTGTTGACTTTGACATCATGGTTGGACTTCAATAAATTGCTTGAAATTAAAGCTTGATCGATGATGAATGATTTGCCATGACCAGCTCGTCTTACATGTCCATCTTTTGATTGAGTAACCTTGAGCTTATGGAAGTAGATTGTTACTTGTGGTGTCATTTTATTTCCCTGAGACAAACAAGTAACAAAATCGATTAGTCTCTTAATAAATGAAGATGAAAAGGAAAATGAGACCCACTGGGCGTGCCAAACAACTGGTTGCGAAAGACGCTGAAATTGGAGATATCTTTCGTTACTAGAGATGTACGACTGATATGGGCATGCTTTATACCTACAGAGAGACGATGGATTCAGACCCATCAGACACCAAGAACGCCACTAACACTGGCCTGCGTCCTCTATCCCCATCTCAGAACGACATGTGTTTTGGAAGGTTTTGTTGATATTGGGTATCTCTCTGACCCACACAAATGTCATTCCCAAACTGATTAAGTGTCCACCATGGGTAAAGACCGTGATATCATGGAGGTCTACAGAATAGACCTTAGTCGCTATATCTTCGAACAATGTAGAGATTATTGCTCTTCACAAAATGGTTCGTGAATGAATATGGATTTGATCCATAATTATGCATGTTCGAACAATTGTGGTTTGAAGTCTACCACAGATGAGCCTACAAGCATTTAGGATAATGCTGTCTGTTTTGAACAAATGAAGTAAGGGTACATCAAAAGCGACAACACCAAGGATAATCAGCAACAACAGACTCTCCTCAAGATCAAAGTTAACTAGGTTCAATCTGAGGACAATGTGGCAGGCTTGCTCACTAAGTCATTGTCTAAATTCCACTTTCGAGAAACATGTTGGTAGCATCGTTTGAGGAAGTTATCCGAACTTCCATGACTGTAGTCATCAGGGGGAGAGGCAGATGCAGACATCACGGGAGATGTCTACATGTATGGTCTCGAAATGTGAAGGGTGTGTTGTGCTCTTTTTCCCCTTCAACCGAGGTTATTTTTGTCTCACAGGGTTTTTGTTACTCGGCAAGGTTTTTAATGAGGCAACGAGAGGAGCACCGAGTTTGGGCGACACAAGGGGGAGTGTTTAAGTAAATCCAGAATATGTGTCTGGCCCAAACTCTAGGTTACTTGACCTAATTGTAATAGAGTTTTGAATTTGAGATATTCTCGGAGAAATTCATAAATATTTGATTAATTGTACGATTATCTTTCCTAGTACAACTCACATTCTATGTCTTGTAATCTTCTATATAAAGAGACCCTATTATCAATGAAAGTACAATTCAATTCTCTCCCAATTTCAGTTTTTCTTAAACAACATTCTATTATATAATTATTCATTAAAGACTAACCTAGACTCTTTCATCTCCTAAAGTCTCCCTCACTCATCATCATCTTCTAGGTACTTTGGTTTTTCTATTTCTCTAGTTTTGTTAATTTCTTCGCATAAATCCATTTTATGTACTGCAAAAAACTGGAAATTCTTGAAAAAAAAAAATTATGGTTCCTTCTACCTTGTATTACACCATCTCTTACAAACAAATATGTTATCCAGCAAAGCAACAATGGTCATTAATATTTATGAATGAATTAATTAACAGAGCGACTCTTCCTACCCGGTTCTCAGAAACAAACCCATAAACCCAGATCTCCTCCAGTCCTTTCCATCTTCCCCCCAAGTCCCAAACCACCACGAGAGAACTCACCAAATAATCCCAGCAAATTGAATTGCAGATCATCCACGAGGCAACTTAATTAATTAACTGACTCTCTCTTCCTCCCCAATTCAATTGGGTTTCGTGGTGAAAAAAATTGTTAGAAAAGGCTGGATAATATGATTATAGTATTGAGACTTTTTCTGCTACTCTGAGAAATTGATGATGCCAAAGTTTGCAAAACTTAAATCAAATCCCAAACCTGGATATTCTGGTCTGTTTATTCGAATTGGTTTCACAGGGAAAGGAAGAGAGTATTTTCTTATCTCTCTCTCTTCATTAACATTAATTTATTAATATTAAGAGTTAACCATAGTTATAGTCTTCTTAAAATGAACTATAGTTATATTATGAAACACGTGGCGGTTTTTTATGGTGGGGTGGTATCACCACCTAGAGAAATTCTTACACATGACAAACGTACTATGTGGTGGTAGTGCAGCCAAATTAAAATCCAGAAAATTTTAAATGTGTTCTGAAACTATCCTTACTTATTAAAAAGAAATACCCAAAACACATTTTTCCATGCTCACTGATTGGACTGCCCTACGAGCCACTTGGTACGTTTGCCATACATAAGAATGGTTAGGTGGACATATAATTGGTGAGCAAATTCAATATTCCCTAAATATTTCCGTTGATCTAGCTCCACTAGGCAATGCCATTTGGCTATATTAGCAACCCTTTTCACTATAAATATCAAGGCACCGTTATTATTCAACTCAGACCAGCTGCTAGCTTGCTATTCCGAAATTGATTTATATCAAAGCTTCAGCATTAAATTGCTCAAGTATTGAGACTTGGTAATATGATTAAAGTATTGAAACTTTTTCTACCACTATGAGAAATTGATGATGCAAAAGTTTCCAAAACTTAAATCGAATGCCAAACCTGGATATTCTGGTCTGTTTATTCGAATTGGTTTCATGGGGAAAGGAAGAGAGTATTTTCTTATTTCTCTCTCTTCATTAACATTAATTTACTAATATTAAGAGTTAACCATAGTTATATTCTTCTCAAAAATTCAAAAATGAACTATTGTTATATTATGAAATACGTGGCGGTTTTTTATGGTGGAGTTGTATCACCACCTAGAGAAATTCTTATACATGACAAACGTACCATGTGGTGGTAGTGCAGTCCAATTAAAATCCAGAAAATTTTAAGTGTGTTCTGAAACTATCTTTACTTATTAAAATGAAGAGTTTTTCTATTGGAACCTCCAAATTTGCTCACTTGACCTCTATGCTTTTTGCACCTCCTATCAAATTTTCAAATACTAAATTTACTCACTACACCTCACTAAAGTTCCTTAAATAACCTCACTCATATAATTTACAAACAAACTATTATCTTTAAAATAAAAAAAACTTAGTCATTTCAATGATTAATTACTCTATAATCTTAATCACATGTCTATTCCTTAATCAGATAACATAAATCTCTTATCCAATAAAAAAAATCAAAAATAATTTCTAGTCAACAAGAAAATAACATGAACTATTGTGTGATTTTTTTTAAAACTTTTTTTTTTCTTTTAGTTGTGCAAAAAAAAAAAGAGTAATAATTTTTTTCTTAATGTTTTTTTTTCTCTGTTTTATGCACCTCATGATTAATTATTATTATTATTATTTTTAGTTTTTCTATAAATGCTAGCTCTTTCTTTTTTTTTTTTACAAATATAATAGATAGACTTAGATTTAGGTTATAATATGATTTATTTTGCTCTCCCTCACAATGTGTTCAACATGTATATCATATATTTTTATGTCACATGATCTTAATCATAGTTTTAGTTCTTATTAAATATATATGAATGCTTTAATGAGTATGTAGTGAAATTGAAAAATGAAAATAGATAAGGAAAATAATAAAGAATGCAATATGATTATTATTGAATTGGAAAGTCTAGAGAAATAAAAATAATATTTTTTTGATATAATTATTGTCCTTAATAGCCATTTTATAGTAGGTTATATATGTAATTTAATAATTCGATTATGAATGAGGTCACACTACAAAAAAGAATTCAAATTGCCACGGCGCAACGCCGTCGCGGAAAGCCAATTTGCCGTCGCAAAAGACCAATGGCGACGGCTAGGCGACGGCAATTTTTCCGATGTCGTTGGTGGCGTCGCCATTGATATTTGCGACGGCAAATTGCCGTCGCAAAATGTGAATTATTAATTAAAAAAAAAATCTAGCATACAAAATTTGCATGCTAGAATTTTTTAAAATTTTTATTTTAGGAAAGAAAGTGATACAAAGGAAAAGTTCCATCAAATTACTTTTTAACATCAATTTTATATATCTTCACCAATGTTCAAATACATAAATTTAGAAAATTAAATTACATATAGTTAATGTACTGGAAAACTGGTAATCAGAACACTTCATTTCCTCCATCTTCACTAGATTCTGAAGATGACATCAAACCCTGCGTTGGATATAATCACATTAAATTCAAACCAACTAACTTTTGCATTCTATAAACATTATCACTGTCACTATAAACATTGACACATTAACCTTTGCAAAAATAACTTAGAATCTTCTACATTGTCTTGGTCTACATGGGAATGCCAAAGAAATTTATATATAGTAACAAACCTACTGAAATTGTAAGAGTTCTTAGTTGAAGGCTATTAAGAGAAAAAATAGCACAACATTGTTTTATCTGTGAGTGAGTGTAGAGATATAAATTGAACAGAAATACCAAAAAGGAGAAGGGAAGAGTTTAATAGACCATTTAGAATGCAATACA
>LYNE01005701.1:6382-18144 GCA_001662545.1 Rosa x damascena
ACCAGGTTGTTCCTTCACTCACACCTACCGTGAAGGTAATGAAGCTGCTCATGAGTTAGCTCGTTGGGCATTAGCGACACAACCTGGTGATATTTATTTTTCTTCCATTCCACCTATTCTTGAGGATGTCATCTCTGCAGATCGATTGTAACTACTTTGGTTTATTTATCGTTTGTCTTAGAAAATAAAAAAAAAGTAAGAAAATTATTATCATGTTTTTGGCCATCTTCTACTTTTCTATTTTCTCTTGTTGCTACTTCCTTTCCTTTCCTCTTCCCTTGTTGCTTCCTCTGAATCTTACGAAAGTAGTTGACTGGTTCAGTAGAGCCTACACGGATAGAATCAAAGGGATGATTGGTGAAGTGATCTTCCCATAAACGAATGAAAAAGGAAATGACTGGTGAAGCAAGTATTTGGTGACATTCCGCCCGGGGCCAACCCTCAGGGAGGCGTTTGGCAAGACAATGACAACGATCACACTGCAAGAAGAGAAATTTACACATCTCACACGGCGCAGTTATGTGTTCTTTGATATCGAACACCTTGGCTCTTTCAGAGTTCAATCTTCATAATCGTATACATAATCTACACGTACAAGGAAAGTAAATATTTACATAATATTCTACACTCCCCCTCAAGTTGGTGCATAGATGTCGTTCATGCCCAACTTGTCAATTGAGTTGTCAACACTTTCCTTGACACTCCTTTTGTAAGAACATCTGCTAATTGATCTTCTGTATGCACGAAAGGGAAACGGATAATCTTCCTATCTAGGTTTTCCTTAATGAAATGCCGATCTACTTCCACATGTTTAGTCTGGTCATGCTAAACAGGATTATGAGCAATTTCAATAGCAGACGTACTATCACAATGCAAGTCCATAGGCTTCTTGAGTTTAAAACCCAAATCTTTCAACACATTACGAATCCACAACATCTCACAAACTCCATGTGCCATACCTCGAAACTCAGCTTCAGCACTTGACCTAGCAACTACCTTATGTTTCTTGCTGCGCCAAGTCACAAGGTTTCCTCCAACAAATGTAAAATACCCAGATGTGGATCGTCTGTCCGTCTTATCACCAGCCCAGTCTACATCCGTGTACCCCACAACTTCCAACTCATCCTTTTTACCAAACAACAAACCTCTTCCAAGTGCCATCTTAAGATATCTCAGAATACGATACAATGCATCCATATGCTCCATTGCTCATCACTGGGACAATGCATAAATTGACTAACTACACTCACAGCATAAGCAATATCAGGTCTAGTATGAGAAAGATAAATAAGCCTCCCTACTAGGCGTTGGTACCTTCCTTTATCTGTTGGAACCTGATCCGGATAGATGGTGAGGTTGTGGTTCATCTCAATCGGTGTCTCAATAGGGTTGCAATCAAGCATCCCGGTCTTAGCTAACAAGTCAAGTACATACTTACGTTGGGACAAAGAAATCCCCTTCTTAGACCTTGCAACTTCAATTCCAAGAAAGTACTTCAACTGCCCAAGGTCCTTCATCTCAAACTCCTTAGAAAGATACTTCTGTAGAGCCTCCATTTCTTTTAGATCATCCCCTATGACAATCATATCATCAACATATACTATCAGTGCGGTAATCTTACCCTGACTACGCTTGATGAACATGGTATGATCCGAGTTGCTTTGTCTATATCCGAACACCCTCATAGACTTGGAGAATCTTCCAAACCAAGCTCTAGGAGACTTCTTCAAACCATACAGTGACTTCTTCAACTTACAAACCTTGCCAGTATCGCAAGGCATATTTTTGACTCCTGGCGGCATGTCCATATACACTTCTTCTTCCAGGTTTCCATTGAGGAAAGCATTCTTCTCGTCAAACTGATGTAGAGGCCAATCTTTAGTTGCTGCAAGTGAAATCAAGATTCGAACAATATTGATCTTTGCTATGGGGGCAAATGTCTCTTCATAATCAATTCCATAGCGTTGGGTGTATCCTTTGGCAACTAATCTTGCTTTGTACCTGTCAATGGTCCCATCGCAGCGGATTCTTCAGTTGATGATGTAGAGAGGGGAAAGAACTCTGATAGATGAGGACTCTGAGTTATATTCTCTTCATTGAGTGTATCATTGTTGGGCTGATCAATGGGTAATTTGTCAGCTTGTGAAGTTCCATACATTCCAAGACGCATGTCAATCTCCTGGCGCGCATCATCTTCTCTTTGGGTATGCTCACTAGTGTCTTGGCGTGTCCTATTTGACAGATCATGAGGTTGGCTGGCAGCAGCCCTACTGTTCTCGCATGTGGAGGACCCCACTGGTCCACCGTTGGAGCTAAAAATTAGTCTGAAGGCAGCATCCTTGCTAGTGGAGCTAAAAACCTGTCCGAAGACAGCATCCCTAGAAGCATCCGGTCCGAAGGCAGCATCCCTAGTAGCATCCTTACTGTTGTCGTAGGTGGAGGACCCCACTGGTCCACCCACTAGGCCACCGCCAATTATTTCAACTGATCCACCTTCTTTTTAAATTTCCTACTGCTTTTTCGTTTCTTACTACTTTTTCGTTTCCTACTGCAGCTTCGTTTTCAACCGGTGTTGGAGAATTCCCAACTCCAAATCTTGATTCCAAAGCTTCTAATTCTTCAAATTCTTCAAATGCAAATAAATCTCGAGGATTTCCTTCACAACTTCTGTCCCCCTGAAGGGAAGACTCCGAACCTCCCCATGAATAATAAGGCTCGGATTCACGAAACGCAACATCAAGAGAGACATGTATAGTGCCAGTAAGTGGATCATAACAGCGATAACACTTTTGAAATTCAACATAACCAACAAATATACACTTACGGGCACGAGGATCAAGCTTGCTGCGTTGAGGCTTGGGAATATGAACATATACTACGTAGCCAAACACACGAGGCTCAAGGTTTGGTAACGACGGAAGTGAAAGAAGTTTCTGAAGTTGCTGCTGAGGATTTTGAAACTTAATTACCTGAGAAGGAGTACGATTAATGAGATAGGTAGCGGACTTCACAACTTCTCCCCAATATTCACGAGGTACATGCATGCCAAACAAAGAGGCACGGACAACCTCAAGTAACTGTCGATTCTTCCTTTCTGCCAATCCATTCTATTGAGGGGTATACGAATTCGAGGTCTGATGTTGAATTCCATGAGATTGCATAAACTCTTGCATATGGCCATTAATATATTCTCCACCATTGTCAGATTGGAAAATTCGAATAGCTTGTTGGTACTGTGTAGACACCATCTTGTGAAAACCTTTGAACATGGAGCACACATCGCTCTTGCTCTTCAATAGAGACACCCAAGTCATACGAGTACAATCATCAATGAAAGTTACATAATATCGAGCTCCAGAAAGAGAAGGGATCTTGGCAGGGCCCCAGACATCAGAATGAATTTTCATAAACGGAATAGGGCTTTTATTGAAACTGGGTGAATATGAAATTCGATGGCTCTTAACCAACTCACATACATCACAATGAAAATCTAAATCACTAACAACCAAAAACAAATGAGGTTGCAATTTCTTAAGATAACTAAAAGATAGATGACCCAAATGACGATGCCACAGCCATACTATTTCCTTAGCATTCTCTACTCCATTGACCTGATTCACTTGTCCTAACAACTGTTGTTCTCCACGTTCTGTCAGATCCAAATAGTAGAGTTTCCCCCTTCTAACACCATAACCAAAAATCTGTCGAGTCAGAATGTCCTGAAACACACAGAAAAAGGGATAAAAGGTCACAATACATGCTAGTGCTAGAATAATTTGGCCAACAGATAGGAGATTATATGCTAATGAAGGAACAACTAACACAAAATCAAGGGTTAATGTGTCAGAAAGGACAACAAATCCTTCTCCGGTAACCGGAGTTGGAGTACCATCAGCAGTAGAAACAATATTTTGAGAGGAGGGTTTCAACTTTTTCAACCGGCTAGGATCATTAGTCATATGGTTAGATGCACCTGTATCAATTATCCAAGAACTATTCATAGATACCTTACCCTTCTTACCTGATTGTGCTACATTGGCGGATGCATTAATTAGATGGGTGCTCTTTCTCTGTAGTAGCCACAGCAGCTTTGCCAAGGTTCTTCCGCGGTTTCTTGGTGAAATCCCACCAATCAGGGTAACCAATTACTTCATAGCACCGTTACTTGCTATGACCCAAATCTCCACAGACCGGACACTTTGTATTTGCATATGGATTTGTTTTACCCAGGGGGCGGCGTTGTGGAGTTGAGAAGCCCAGGGAAGGACCTTGTTTGCGTTGGACAGCCATGACAGAGGACTCAGAAGCATGTCCCATTGCCTGCCTCTTAGAATGCACCTTTCGAACATAAGCATAACTTTGCTCCAAGTCAAATTTCAGGTCTTTGCGCAGAATTTCACTAAAAAACATGTGAACTCACATTCGTGCCATGGAAGTAGTCTCTTGAACAACAGCAGCCACTGTGTTATTTTGGGAGGCCATACGCTGATCAATCTCTTGAAACATTCCCACCAAATTCATTGTAGTAGGTAGGAAGAGTCCGGCCATTCTGTTTTGCTCCAAAACACTTCTTATTTAATTCGAAAATCCTGGTTTCATCAGAATCATCATAAAAAGTCTTCTCAACCGCTTCCCAAACATCTTTGGCTGTTGGGAGGCGGATATACCGATTCATGAGTGATGGCTCCATAGAATCAATGAGCCGACTCTTCACTTTTTCATTGTCTGTGGCCCAAACTTCAAATTCAGGAGAGTTTTCATCTGGTGCAGCTCTGGCTCCAGTAAGGTAGCCGACCTTTCCTCGTGCTCCAATCCTCATCTTCATAAGAGGTGCCCATATGGTGTAGTTAGATTCGCTCAAGGCAACGCCGCTGAATTATCTTGAGCGGTGGTATGATAATGGTTGATGATTGGAGGCATGTTATGGAGTGCAAGGGTGGTAGCGTCGTCTTCCATGGACCAAAAAATAAGAAGCCTACACGTGACCAAGCTGAAAACAGCAAGAGGTCAGGAGGACTAGTAGGAGATCTTAGTCAAACAAGGTGTGCAGACTTAATTAAAAAAAGGTGCAGGATGTCTTTGTCAACTAGGTTGAATCAACCAAAATGTGTGAAGCAATTTCAATTAAAATTGGAGATGATGACTTTCAGTTTCGGTTTCGGTGATGATGACCAAAAAGTGTGCAGCAATTTCAATTCAATTGGTGATGATGACTTTCAGTTTCGGTGTAGCCAATTGGTGACTTCAGTTTCGCACTTCAAGATATTTTTGTCTTCAATGGTTCGGGCTTCGGGTTCCGACTTGGCTCTGATACCAAGTAGAAAATAAGACTTTGATATGTTTGTTGTACTACAGTACTATTCATCTCCAACTAGGAGGATTATAATTCTTGTATCTCGTAATCCTAATAGGAAAAAATCTCCTACAACTATACAGAATACATAATCTATACTTACAAGGAAAGTAAATATTTACAGAATATTCTACATTGCTTACTCATAATAATAAAGATCCTGAAATTTTAAAAGTGAGGATAGGTGTACCCAATTCCAATGAATCAATTAAGTAAATAACTAAATATGGTAGTAAGTTGTACTCTAGAAAATAGGTTATGTCACTCATAACAAGTGCTTAACATATAAAATAAAAGAAAATCAATACGGAAGTGCATCCTCATATCAAGAACATTTTGTAAGCATAGTTATTCTTTTTTTTTTTTTTTTTTTTTGAGAGGAAGACTACAATCTTTTATTAACCATGCAAACTAGTGAGTACAAACTTGAGTAACAACGTTACTCAAAGCTGGGGGGATGGAACCTTCCCAAACAAAATGAAAATCTGAAACTAAAGTAGCTTTTGCTAACTTATGAGCTGCTATATTAGCATCGCTGCCAACATAAGACAAAATAGAAGAAGGAAAAGAAGACAATAAAGCTCTAATATCCTCTATAAATCTTCAGTATTCAGAGATGTCCTCATTCCCATTTGCCTGAACCCCAAGCACAGCAGTCAAGCAATCAGACTCAATGGTAATAGGGGTGAAGTGAAACTCCTAGCCTCCACAGCAAACTGCAAGTTGCCCTCACAGCCAATGACTCCATCACCGCTGCAGATTGCGCAAAAGCACGCCGAACACATGCTCCTTCAACAACCAAACCAGTGCTATCACGCACCACTACGGCCCAACTCCCTGCACCACCTGAGAAAGCAGCATCTGTATTGACCTTCAGCCAACCAACCTGTGGAGGCTGCCACGCCCTAACACTCCTAGTGACCTTCCCATGCACAGGTCTAGATGCCTTGAAAGCCGTAAAGAAAGAATTCAATTGGAAAAGAATCTGATTCATGGAGAGAAATTTATCAGACCAAATCTGACTATTTCTTTCTTTCCAAACACTCCAAACAATCATCAATAGCAACGCAAAATTATTTTTAGATAATTTGCGTTGGCACAAGGTAAACCAATCCACCAAAGAACCAGCTCTGTTAGGAATTCAGTATTCGTTGCATGATCTCATCAATTTTATTTTGATTGATTACCATGAATTTGACGTCTTTAAACAATTGTTACACTAGAACTTTCTTCGATATCTCTCAATGATTTGTATTGAATCGCATGACATTGAGGAAGTGGTTAAGGCACTTGGTATTTATCCAAATTTTCTTTTCTCCCTGTACATTATCCCCTTAATTTACCATGTTGAGCGTTAGTAAGGATTTTCCAAAATTCCTTACCAATATCCTTATCTTTTCTAGGAAGTAGTAGAGTGAAATTTCAAATGAATTTTCTTATGTTTACGATTCTGAAGGAGCAAAAAGAAGTAAGTTGGACCATTCCATTGATCTTGTTTTAGATGAGGCACCTGCATTCTTGCAGGATGTACTCTATGTGGACTTCTGTAATGCGACTGGTAACGCTCGGGGTATAGGTATTACGTCCCCCTCGATGCGGTTATCTCAAATAAATAATAATAATATGGGCGTGGGCAGTGGCGGACGCAGAAATTTTTGTGAGTGGGGGAAAAAACAAAGGTTGAACAAACAAATATAAAATACTACAATGAATGAAACATAAGTTTTCAATCTTTCGATATTGATAATAGTTTTAATGAATTCATATTCTAACTTCCTAATAGATAAAATGACTTTAAAAACCACCAGGCAAGAGTGATCCAATCTTCTTGTATAAAAACCAAGCAATATAAAAGATGTTTCAAAACCTTATTACAATTTAATGTTAGTAATCATCATGTAGTTCTTAAAAAAAATAAGAGTCAAAATTGATTAATTATGAAATCATGCACATGTGAAACTCTTATAAATTAGAAATTAGAAATATAAAATTAAGAAGAGAAAGACTTGCAGACTTTTTTTTTTTGGCAAGCAAGTTAAGGGAAAAATTACCCCTTAACTCGAAATTTTATTGAAAATAAATTAAAAAAAAAAAGAACAATAGAGAAAGAGGCACGAGGCCAAAATCTTTCTCACAAATAAAATACAAAGTAAAGAACTAAAAACTATGTTAAAAATAACTCGAATAAAGGCTAATTCACAGCTCAAAATAAGCTTCAAGCAACTTGAATTATTAGAAGAGGCATCTGCTATATTTCCCAGTAATAGAAGATAGAACATCAGCCTTGTGCCTCCACATGTCTCATAGTCCCACAATAATGTCCCACAAAGAAAACTCAAATGCATAAGTTTTTTATTGTAGTCCTGCAGCTGCAGACTTTTGAGACCCACCAAGGGAATGTATGCATACAAAGCCAGACGCTTTCATACATTTGCAAGTGTAGTTTCCTTAGTTTAATTGTTGTGACTTGTGAGGCAGCAGATTACTCAATAGTTACGGGGCAGCAGCAGCATATTCCTCTTCCTCTGGGGGCAAAAACCGATGAACATAACATATATATGAAGCTACTGAGCAAATGAAAATAATCCACTGGGGGCAGTAACCCCCACTCGTCCCTATGTGTGTCCGCCCCTGGGCGTGGGGATGAGCCTCCCAACCTGACTGGGTTCTAAACCCCTTTATCAAAAAAAAAAAAAAGTAAATTGGAGTTGTGAAAAAAAAAAAAAAAATTTGAAACACTTATGAGCCAAAATTATGTTGATTAGTTTGAAGGTTTAATGTAGGACAAGAATGGGGCATGTTTAGCTGGAGAAAAAAAAAAGAATCTCGATGGCTGTGGATTCCACAGTGTTGTATGCAGAAGTCAGTTGTAATGACATATGCGAGCATCCTCATGGCGCATATTAGCTTTTGTTCAGTGGAAAGCTGACTCTCATAGAAGCATCTCTTTATTGGATAAAATATGTGTCATAGTTGACCACGTCACACATTACCTTGTCAAAGAACCAGGTTGCATTCTATATCACCTACGAAATATGTTTGGTTCATACCTACATGGATCCGTGAAGTATTGAGTTTTGAGTCGTTGATCCATAGGCTCTCAATCTACTTACGACCTTCTGAAGAACCACCCCATTGTGAATCCTCATCTTCCATGGTTTAAATTTTCAAGGCAGCGACATACATAATCATGGATCTTCAATGGTGTCTAGTGGAAGATGCTTCTTGATCTTTCATCAAAAATTTTAGCAATCTATTCATTGGAGAAATGAACCAGAAAAATCGAAAGGAAGAAATTGAATATGAGAAGTGTTTGTTAATTTGTGAAAAATTAGGCTGATAATGACTCCATTTTATGGATATTTTGAAAGGATATCATGAGATAAGATAAGACACGTGGCGGATAAAATCTAATCCGTAATTTGGATAGCCACTTAGAGTTTGACACGTGGCGACAAAATCACATTCAAATTCGGGATAAGAAATTATATCTATATAACTCGACCGTGGCCAAAATATTTTCTCCATTATTTCATTGTTTGTCATATATGCCGACACAACACAACAAAGAAAATATAATCTGAAATGGTAAATATAATTATTAAATATTATAATAAAAATAAAAATTAAATTTTTT
Source organism: Rosa x damascena (assembly GCA_001662545.1). Classification (NCBI taxonomy): domain Eukaryota; kingdom Viridiplantae; phylum Streptophyta; class Magnoliopsida; order Rosales; family Rosaceae; genus Rosa; species Rosa x damascena. The sequence goes on from LYNE01005701.1 coordinate 15,373, forward strand.
ACTTCATTTAATTGAAGTAACTTATTATTAACATAATATTCATAAACATTATACTCATATTATATTTCCATTCAAGAATAGTGAAAATAATACCCTCATATAACACTTCATTGTTGTACATGAGAATGGGTGCTATATGAATAGTGTTACAAAGAGGTGCCAAAATGAGTTTTGCACCCCCAATAGCACTTCATTGTTGGAGTTGCGCTTAGGTCTTATGAGTCCAATTCCGTCCAATCCCCAGTAATAAACGTACCCGGAGACTTTACAAATTTTCACTCAATCAGAAATTCATTTGCTCAATGATGTTCAATAAAAGAGACTTGCTTTCGCTGCTCTAAGATATTGTAGTAAGTTATAAGTGGCAGAGAATTGCATTCAAATTCATGTCAGGAAAGTCGAGGGTAAGGTTCATATTTCAGCGCGAATGGACAGAGCCACCCAATCTGCTATGTATCAGGGCAGTATTTGGCAAGTTCATATGATGAGGTTCTAAATGTCGGAAAATAGCAGGATTGTAATTTGTAAGTGCACTGGGCTCTGGAACTTGGAAGATTTGAGGTTATGGAGGAAAACTCTTCTCGGGGTGAAGCATTTTATATATATACTAATATAAATCAAATGTTACTCAAGGTATCCAAAATAACTACACACATCATTTACATGATGAGAGAAAGATCAGATTATATATCAGTCAGAAGCGGTGCTTCAGCGTCGTCTGTAGAGCATGATTCAGGTTTAAGCTTGCAGGCATAACAAAGGGATATCACCTGAGCACATATTAACATGTTTGTTAGTCAAGGAAGGCAGAGATTGGAAGAGGAAAAACAAAAAACAATCGTGAAGAGATAATATAAGTGCTTAATTACCATGCATATGGATGCACATATTATGCTAAAACCTTTGCAGTCGAAAGGGGCACTGCTAGATAGAAACCATGCTATTTTATACAAGAAACAATTCATCCCATCAGTACTACAGTTAAAAAAGTCATCACATATATATCAGTACTACAATTAACAACCACTAACATGTCAATGGACTCATGGCAACTGGAGACAGCAGGCTTGATATGGACTGCACACCAGCAATAAATCCTTGCACCTTTCCCTTCAATTAATAGAGAATATAGAAGGTGACGAAATAATTGTGTTAAGAATGAAAGACCAAGTATGATATATAAGATTGCCTAAAAAATGAAAAACCAAAATCATTAGTCCACCAGATAGTTCAGTTTGCTAACCTGATCAGATAAGCTTGATGCTTTTGAAATAATTGCAAAAGTCTGCAATATCAGGAATTCAATCAATGAAAAAGTGAAAATACGGCCACTACACTTTAGTAATCAAAGTTTGATGGCAATTAATTGAACTTCCATCAAAAGTAACTATGAAATTCAATATATCCAGAAGGATTACTAAAGCGTTGACTCGTTTTTCTCTAGCCATGATTAATAATCTCTTGTGGAATATAATAGAATTCCTTTATGGTTACTATTGAGGATATCAAACATGTACTTACGGAAGGTTTCACAAGGACGTAGATGACTCCAAATGAAGCACTTAAGTATGGTACCTGCATTATTCAATAATAATGTATTCCCATTACAATGGATAACTAGAAGAGTTGAGGGACTGAGGAATAGTAATTTTGCTTTTGCCAACTGAAATAAGAACATATATCAATTTCTTTCCCTTTTTGTTGCTTCAACAAAAACAAAAACTGAAAATATTGGAGGTAAATCTTTGGCATTTGTCCCTAGAAGTTAGTTTTCAGCTTATGCATACCCAAGAAGCCCAAGCCAAGCCATAGAGCACTGCCTGTACATTAAAAAGCAACATTAGATTTTCTCTTTTTGTTGCCTCTCTTTTCCTTCTATAGGGAACAACTAAAGAAAATGACTTACATAAGCTATTGACGCACACAAGGATATGCATAGTATCACTTTCTCTCCAACTAATGGATTGATTAATGGAAGCACCAACATCTAGAAGAAAGCCATAGAAACAAACAGTTTATGCAGAAGAATAACAAAGGATTCCTTAATCCTCCAAACAGAAAAAGAAGTTAAACGCTTGCACATACTGCAATGGAAGTATGATAGCCATTCCTGAAAGAGTGGTAGAAGATAATAAAAACTGACATTACAGCCCAGTACTACTTCTGTTTCTAAGCATGGTTGTCTGGTTTGGAAAAGAAGTTTAATGAGGAAGGTGGAATACTGAAAATGCTCTTAATTACGGATTCAGAGATGGCAGATAAGAGCAGAGCACTTATAAGAAATTTCAGGAATATATTAATCACAGGAGTCAAAGAAGAAGCTGAATATGTGTACATAATCAAGTGAGAGTCAATATGACATATCTTGCCCTTACATATAGTATAAACTAAGAGTAAGAATTGTACTCTGCATTTCAGCAATGTCAAAATACTACTTTGGGAGTAAATGAGAGGAATTTGGAAACACTTTCAAAAAGAATATACCTGAGAGACAATTGAGCCTATTCCCACCATCATCAGGATCTCTGAGAATTGATTTTTGTCAAAACCAAAAGCTGCCTTAAGATAGTACTGTGCAACAATGCAAGTAATTATACTGTTATACATTTGTCTTCAAGTCTTTGGATGAAACAGAAAGCAAGATATATGATAAAGTGTTCGGGGCTTCACACCAAAACCAATTGGAAATAGTTGGAGAGGCCAAAGTCTCTTGTGAACACATTTGCAAGGTCACAATTTTTCAATGTGGGTTACTTCAGATTCTCACAATAC